>JAVJGJ010000001.1:119539459-119606177 GCA_035590215.1 Microhierax caerulescens
AGAAGCACAAGCAGGTAAGAACAAGCTCCCTTCCCGCCATCGGTGTTTTAAAAAAGCAGGAAAACAATTCGCATCCTCGGGTTCATCATCTCAAAATAGCTTTTGAAGAAGTATATAACCACGCAAAATTGCAACAAGTCCTGAAGGCCATGCCATGAACCGGAGCCTGGCACAAACAAGGCCGAAGACCCCCCGTTGCAGCTTGTTTGACGGTAGAATTCAGGGGCATTCGTGCATCAGAGACCATCATAAGGTTTAATAACATTTACAGACTGTATTGGCTCAAGCAGCTTTCAAACAGATTACGAGATGCTGAAAAAGGGGGGTGATGGCAGAAAGAATCCCTCACTTGGGTTTGCTAGTCCATGGTGTAAGAAGGGGAATTCCCAGTCTCTCTGAGTTTGAAGTTTAATTTCCAGAAAAAAAGTATCTTCCAATAAAAAGCATTGACATTGAAACATTTTCACTTCCTGTATGATTATTACACCTCTTTTTATAGGAGACTGATACAACCAAGACAACTTTAAAAATCGGCTACAGAAACTGTGAGTGCTTTTCCTGTTATCACCACGTTCATTACAGAAGGGCTGGGGTATTGATAATGGCCTGAAAATTCTCCAAATAGCATTTGTACCACCTTAAACCTAGGCTCACCGTTCCATTAACACTTCTCTCTCAATCCAAGACCTGAAAAATTACTTACCTGCAGACCTGAGGGACTGTCAGAAGAGCCTAAACCTCTCCAGAGTATGGATTTATGATGCTCCTTCACATTTAAAACATACCCTCACTGTCTTAGCACAGCGCAATGCTGTGACGTGCAGGTGAATGGCACATCCCTAGAATAAACACTACGAGAAGAGGGAAATTTGTTAGCAAGTCTGTGCTGGAAAGGCAAAAATCGTGCAAGACAACTACAGTAAATGAGCAAAAAAATATGTATTTTTTAAGCACCAAGATGATAAAGTGTCAGGTTGGTACCACACTGGTAACAGGACACATTGTGTGCTATTTTTGCACGTGCAAGTATGAAGTATTTGCATCCTAGGGGTACTCAAAGCAACACCTCCACGGGGGCCTTTACCGCAAGAGAGAAGCAAGAGTTACACAGGCTCGCACATCCCACGGGCAAGGGGCCAGCCGGCATCGTGCCCCTGGCGTGCTGGGGCCGTTTCGATTGCACAGAGAGGGGGCCACCCCCCACCCATGCTAACAAAGGTTAACCAGGCGTTTTCAGCGGCACGGCCACTTGTTACATGCTAATCAAGATAAATTGCTGGCATAAATGTGGTTAGAAAGCGGCAGAGGAGCCAGGAAAAAATTAAAACCTGGCTCTGGCCAAGTATTCTTTTTCTGCAGTAGAAAGAATCTCTCGTCACCGAGCCCCCATCCGCTGCCTTACCAATACGGTATTGCAAGCGGCCCACGGGCATGGGAGCCCCGAGGAATCTTTGCGAAGGAAACATGAAACATCAACCCCGGTGCCAGCGCCTGCTTCATCTGACCTGCGGTTCAGCAGATCTCCTCCAGATTCCTGCCCTAGGGATCAGCAGGTTGGGAGACCGAGGCAAGAGGCCGCATGGCATCGTCTGAGCGCCGGTGAGGGAACCAAGTGGTTCTCCAGAGTTTTTCCTGCGGCCCAGGACAAGACATCAGGATCGCGCTAACTCCGGGCTGCCTCGAGTGTATTCCTACCCGTATTTCCGATGGCAGTATTGGCTGCCAGAGTAAACCACCCAACTGTTACACCTCCTGGCTGCATCAAAAGCCGTGAGACTACAAAGAACACACCAATCCGATGCATGTTTCATATACATATTTATATATATTTCATGTACAAAGTTACATTCTGAACCCCATGGATTCAATAATAGAAATAAATACTGAAATAACTACACTGCTATATGAGCTTTTCTGCTCACAGAAAAGAAGCCTCAAGTTTTAACAGACAGCAAGTTTAACGCTGTAGTATCCATCTCAGATTACAGAGGCAAGTAAAATTCAGCGTAAAGTGTCCAACAGACAAAACTTTCAAAAATTACAGACCATAAAATGTTTAAAATATATGTTTAAAAGATTGAGAAATGTGCATCAACAAAATTAATAAAGGAAACTTAATCTTGTTAGAGGGCGGGAGACATTTAGTGTATAGAAAAATGCTTTGAGGTGCAACATAGGTTGTTACAATATGGCATAACCCTGTTAGAAAAAACATTTAATTTCCCTAAAGAACTGTATTCGAGTTTACCGTGTCTTGTTTTACAGAGCAGGGCCTTCACAAAGCCCTGTCTCAACAGGGCCACTTACAAGAGTGCTAAGTCAGGTTTAATCCTTTGGTAACTTTTATAATACTCACATGGAAATAAATATTCAGTTACACAGCATTTTAAAAGACACACGTTCTTTAGAACAGTTAGTATAATAAAACAGATTTAACATTTGTTTGTTACTAAGGCAGCCTATGATAAAGTGTCTACGCTCTGCCAGCTCTATCTGATCCAACGCAGGAAGACCTTCACAAGAAATGGACGATGCAGCAGCTTATACAACGCGTTTCACCTTTACCATGCAAACACCCTTACCCAGGCAAGTAATGTGCTGCATATTTTGTGCTCGAAATGTTTCCAAACTATTAACAAGCTGTAGCTATCAAGAGATTAGCTCCTATTTATATGATGCTTTAATCACATGAGTGTATGCATAAACACATTCTTGAGACGGATTTGTAGGTGTGTATTGTCATCTCGATGCCTGGGGTTTTACATGCTTTATTCACCGTTCAGAGCGACCTTACGTAAAGTTTATAAATCCCAGTGCACTCAGATGACAACAGGGACCCATTTAATCTACTGTACCTTAGGACAGGGGATAAAGTTTTTAAATGAAAAATACAAGAGAAGTGCACATGCCTTTTATCTACACCCACAGTGGTACACAGTTAACCTATTGTTTTCCTTAAAACCCTTCCACTTTTGGACAGAAACAATCATTCTCAAATATCTGCAGGAGTTGGCCCACTGAGGTGACTAAAATGGCACGGTGGACCAGATATATTTGGCAAAAGACCAGGTACACACTTGCCAGATTGAACCGCTCTATTTGATAGCAGTGAAGCCGTTCAGAGAAAACAGCTCATCACCAATTACAAATAAAATGCTATACAAGAACCAAGGAACAGAATTGTGCGCTTTTTTTTCTGAGAACATGAGAATGTGACAATCAACCAGGAAGTAAAAGCTTTGGAGACTTTTTTTTTCCAAAGAGGGAAAAAAAAAAAAATAATAATCTTAAGAAAATGGCAGGAGAAGCAATGAAACCGCACTACTCACAGTGAAGATTCTGCTCAACAGTAAAAGTTTAGACAGCATTTTTCTTAGACATCCAATTTTGTAAGTTAATTCCGACATGCTTCGGGTTCAGTGTACATGTCTAAGTAAGCTTTAAATAGGTCTTTCTAAGAGTGTTTACTCAGTTTACTTTCTGTATTTGTGTAATTTTTCAAAAGCTCCCAGACTTTATATTTAAGCCGAAGTACTTTGTGACGTCAAAGATGAATTTGGAAAGCAAATTATGAACAACATGCTCTCATCGCTTTTGGCATTCTGAAGAGAAAAATACTACCAAGATATTAGACATCTTTAATAAGGATTTTACTACATAGTTCATGTCCTAAATACATATTTACGAGAGGAACAGCTGTGTACAAAATATGTCGCTTAAAAAGTATTTATACATATAAATCTAACCAATAGACCTGAATGGAGTTTTTCTGGTTTATCAGCTATGATATGCATTTGAAAAAGCTGCCTAAATATATATTTACACAATAGACCTCAGCTAAATGTGTTCATTTAAAAAATTAAGAAAATATATAAACACATGTTTGCCTGATAGACCAGAACTGCTCCTATTGCATAAAAATGTTTAGGCAGTTTTAAAAAAGTGTTTCTCTATTTACTCCTCTGAAACTGTTCAGTTCTCTCACATAATCAAGTTACTAAATTTCTCTACTAATCTGAACAGGACAGTCCCAGTCTTTTGGGGGTAAATGCTGGATGTTTATTAAAACCCCTCAAAACTTTTACTTTTCACAGACTAAATGAAAGAGCAAATCTGGATTTTAAAATGTTCTGAAGTACAGAAATCATGAAGTGTTTAACTTAGGTCTGATATTAATGTAGGAAATTCAATGTAAAAGGAAGACAATCTTCAACTCACACTTATGGTTAAAAAAATAGATGGTGAGTAGACAGAATGTCAGCCTAATATTAGAGTCTCCTGACTTTCATCAATTTACTCAATCTTAGTGTTACCTGCTAACATTGTCACTACATTTGTTTTGTTTACTAAATTGGGGTACGCAAATACAAAAAAATACATTTTTATACCTAATTATCTGGCACTAAAGTTCCTTTACAATCTTGCTTGGGCAGAATGCATTTTTCCTGTACAATCTCAGTCTTTTCTCATGCTCTAATCCAGGTCTCTAACCTTCACACATGTAAGTGCCTCATGAGTTTGACCAGCTAGGCAGAGAAGATCATCATTCTAGTGCTTAGGACATAAGGAGTTAAGACAAGAAAAGAACAAAACACATCCCCTGCTCAAGAATTTTGTAGTTAATTTTCAAATTTAAATCATCTTAAGAATACCTTTGGAAACAGAGTTGTTCCATGTCGGGGAAATGGAAAAACACTATGCTCAAAATTGCTCACTATGAGGGCAGCAGTTTTCAAACTTTAAGGTTCAATAGCGAAAATGTGATTTTATTTAAATATTGTCATCTTAATTCCTACACAATCCCCTCTTCCCCCCAGATATTCTGATGAATGTAACAAATTAAACCGTATACACTATGGAAGCAAGATTTTCCAGGTTTGATAACAAAAGCAGAAATTTACAGTTTGCTTTAGCCCTCACTGAATATCTGGATGAGTCTTAATAATTCATCTTTTAATTTGTCCATTTTTTGATACTCTGGGAATAACTTTGCTGTTTTACTCAATGCATTATACAGTGAAATGAAGCTCAGTTGTAATAAAGCTGAACTCAAGTGAGACTACCAAAGAAGTGAACTACATTAGATTGCTGTGGTACAGTAAAACTAATGTCTCAGTTGCTTACTGTGGTGTGCACACCAGTTTTGAGAAAGATCTGATTTCATTATACTGTTCCATGTAACACGGGTGCAGTAAAACAGCACAAGCTAATTCCTGTATAGTTAAAGGTATGACAGATTTGCAATATAAAGTTAAACAGCAAAGAAATGCTTCAAAATCATGTAGTGAAACAGATTTCACAAAAAAAAAAAAAAAACCCATGCAGAATCTTTTTTCTTTTTTTTTTTTTTCTTTTTTTAAGGTCTCCAGCTGCATCCTACAGGCTCACTCACTGCCACACATTACTTGCCACACTATCAAGTGACTCCTCTCAGCTTTGGCTACAGAAGGTTCAAGTTGTAGAGCTTCTCCAAGGAGTTCAGATTCTCCACCTTCATCCCCTGAAAAACAACAGCTTTGATTCAGGCAGACAATAAAACACAGTATTAACACCAAATAGAGCAAAACAAGTGACATCTAGGTTTACAACAAAAACACTATATAACACTGTAGTTGCCACATGACCACATAAAAGCATATTCAAGATCATGAATACACACATTACAAATTGAAAGTCTGTTGCTTAAGTATCTCAGAGCCTAGTATTCGATGGTCATATTCTTCAGTTCTAGCCCCCAATATTAACTGCCGTTTCGCAAATATCCCTATTCTAAACATGTCATTAGTTAAAAATCTTTGAGACAGAGAAACAACCTCATCTGCAAGCTTGCAGTACCTCCCAGGCGGAGCTGGAGATCGTTACGCTACAAGAAAGTGTGCTAGCATAGACACATAAACCATATCAAGCGCTCTGGAAATACGGCGGTAACTGAGCACAAGTGAGACGACGCAACATTCACGTCTGCGAAGAACCTTTCCCCTCCCCTGCACTTGTTCGAGTTATCCCAGCTTGTCACAACTCTGCACGTGCTGGCACAAGACAGCCTTAATTCTCCATTAGTGCTCTTCAAAAGAGAAAGAGCAGTTTTGTAACCGCGTCTAAACCCTTGGTGACACGAGCTGACTTGGATCAAAGGTGCCAGACTAACCACTACACGAAACTGCACGTAGACAGTCGTTAACATCAATACAGAGGCAGTCTTGTGGTTAACAGAAGAACATCAGTTTAATCAGATGAAATGGGAACTGCCCTACAACTCCAGGAAGGTTTCAAGTCACAGTTTGGCTGCTTTTCTGGTTAGACTGCTTTGGAGGTCTGAGGAATCTAAACACAAGCCTGAAATTGCTCTTGAGCCAGTTCGCTGCATCAACGTGGTAACGGCTGAGCTAATACAGGGCAGCACTGATGCTTAAGGTCATGGCTCTGCATCGTGCCACAAGGACAGAAAAGGCACATTTGGTATGTGGCTATACCAGCCTGCCTGGAGTAAGTGCAGAGTTAGTGCTCACTACAGCGTGGTACAGAACTGCCTCAAGCCCTGCCTCCCGCTTAACTCCACTTGAGGTTACCAGAAGGAACTTGGTTTTCCTTGATTAGTGGGAATGACAGAATTTGGACTGGCCTTCGTGGGTTTTTCTTTGTAGTGGTTTTTGTGTTTGTTTTTTTTTTTTTTTTCCTTGTTTGTTTTTGAAAAACACTACTGACAGATTTAGACAAAAGGTCAAGACCAGGTCTAGGAGCTGTGACTCCTTTTAATGCACTTCTTTGTCAAGGTCTCCAGCTACAGATTCTAAGCATAGAACCACAGCCACTCTCATTTTGTTATATTTCCTCAAAAGCTTCAATTATATATAAAAAATGTTTACACAAGAAATCTTCGATGGACTAAATCATGCAAGTGCTATCCAAAAAAAGCAGTGATCATAAGAAGGGCACGCAAAGATAACAGTGAACTACTTTTTCCCGTTTCACTCAAAAATGAGTAAGTTGTAGCTTGAGTGTTTTTCATGTAATACATGACTTTTTTAATAGTCAGTCTGTATATTTAAGTAACTGAGGACATGTTTTCCAGCAGTCTGAGACAGAAGACTAACCATCAAAGTAAGACTAAAAGCATGAATGGTAAAGTGGTACTGGACTCCAAAGCAGTTTCAAATATATCTTTTTAGGGAGTCATCTCAGAGGTCACGGTTTATTGGGAGGAGGAGAAGCTGAAGGGGTGGGTGGTAGTATAGAGATACTTTATCCTCACACTTGCGTAGTAAGGATGATATACCTACTGGTGACACAAATGCACCCTGCCATCACCATGGAAGTTATACGATTAACGACCTTTTGATATGAAGAGGTTACAACTGATTTTAAGCTTAGTTTTCTTACCCATTCTGAAGTCAATATATCCTTCTCCACCACTTATCACCAACATTGATTTTAAGGGACTCTGGTTGAAGGACTCTTGGGACAATTTATCAGCTGTTAGCTCTGTTCCACCGCTACTCTGTGGGCAAACGACCTGACCTGGATTAAAAACAGAATACATTTTTATGCCACACCTCACAGAATACCACCACCTGTATTTGGTCATTGGATCACATACTTAACACCTAATGATACACTTTGGATTCTAGCATCTCTTCAGCAAGGGACAGAAAGCTAGCTTTGCTCCAATTTCATCTCTCTAAACAGATGAAGCACCTGTTCAGGTCAGTTCTGTGGAAATCAAAGGATTAACTGCCTCTTGATAAACCTCACAGCACTGGCATGCAGATCTAGAGAATGACATTGAAACAGACTTCAAGACTTTCAGACACACAGCTGAAATGATTCGGCGCATGTCAGCCCATTGAGCAAATTTCTGCCATTTACTTCCAGCACACTAGGTGCACGGAAGCACTGAGAGGTTAATCAGCCAGCACTGCAGCTTCTAGGGAACTCTAGATTTTTTCAAACTGAATCTTTCCTTTGGAGACTTCTCCCACATCTCCCACATGAAGTAGTTCATCCTTTCTGCAAGATGTCAGAATCTTAAATTCAACCTTACGTTAATTAGCAGTTGACTGCCTTCTTAATAAGCAAGTACTCACCACAGTACCTTTTTTCCAGATGGCAGCAAAGCACTTCTTTCTCTGTGACCAAACCCTTTTCCTCCCATTAAACAATACTGCACTTAGGCACCAGACAAGTCTTGTGAATAAAACGTAATGAATTGTTTCTGAACGTATGGTTTCATACACTTGGTACCTTTGCCTAAAGACTATGTTTAACTAAACAAATGAGGGCAAAAAAGAAACTTGCTCTGAAGAATGGTAATAGAGCCTCACCAGGTACTGCGACAAAGAATTTAACAGCATCACGGTGCCCGTGGAAGCAAAGCTGCGCATGTGCCATTGAACAGTATGGTATGAAGGTTCCCGGGGTCACTTTGTCGCTGTTTTCATCGCCATATACACGTATTACGCTCCCCGGACGGTTTCCGGAGCCTGCTGCTGCTTTATTAGCTGTAAAAGAAGAGAAGTGTTTTCTACTTGAAAATACAAATTACAGAAATGGTTATTTGTTAAGAAACCTTATGGTACCATCTAAAAGCTAAAGCCAACTTAGATAAAAATGAAACAGGAGGGCAGCAATGCCAATTCAAGACAGAGCTGGAAAGAAAAAAGATTGCATGCTTCGTTATTTTAAGTACATCAGAAAATGGAGCAGGATTCTTATTAGTCTAGCATAAACACCAGATTTTAATATCCTAGTTTTGGAAAAAATTTAAATTTGTGAAAGGACTGTATCTTTCATAGAAAATAAGTACCTCTAATGTGTTTCAGTATGAGAAAATTCAATGTACTTAAACATATAATTAAAGACAGTTTCATTCCAACTAATCATAGGGTATCCCCTTGCCAGCAAAAATTCTCTAAAAATAGCCACCTGTGGGCACAAAGGAGCTACCCTATTATAATTCTACATCTAGTTTTTACCGAGAAGTTTTAAAATCCATTAAAACAAAGAAGTACTCATGCTAGACATACAAGCCATCTCCATTCCAAAGACTATCAAAGTAGTGAAAGAAACAGTGATTTATAACAAGACAGTAAATGATGTGGATTAATGACAAAGTTATAAGATATGGTATCACATTGGCTGGAAGAAAAACAAAGTCTGTATGAAAGTTCAGCTGCAACACAGGATGATATACTAAACTGCTGAGCAGATTGGTGGCCGTTTAGCAAACATAAAACTGCTGCAATGCAGTAACTGCAAGTGGAAAAACATTTAGGAACATACAAAGGGTAAATCTATAAGGAGTGGGAAACAGCCTCGAAGTGGCTATTAGAAGCCTGAAAATAGATTTTTGTTCAGGATCTGCACTTACCCCTCAGCCCCAGTAAACGTCCCTGGTGGAGGATTACAGCTAAAGTGAGAAAGGAGGAAAGGGGAAATGGATAGGTATGACAGTAGAGGAGAAGGATTAATGAGAACCCACCGCTCATATTTTGGTTTTTGATAAGGTAGAGCTTAAAATTTTAGCTCCTAAAAACAGTAAATATCGTATTACAGAAGATTCAATAATAAGTCACAAAGAACAGCATCTTGTTATAAAAGTCTCAGTACAAAATGGACAACGAAAGCACTGCCACTTTCACGTGCTTTATCACTATGAAGTTTATTACTCATTAGCAACGTTTCCCCTTTCTCTCTTTCCTTGGCAGAAGGCTACCAAAATAATATAAAACGACTCATGTTTTCGAGTGCCCTTTCAAAACATCATCTGCAGATCTTGAAGATGTCCTGCTATTGAGACCCAGGGAACTGAGATACGCAATTGCTTATGCAAGAATGCGACTGTTTTTGAAAACCATGAGTATGTGTAACAAGGGTTCTCAAACCCGCTATCAGGCTACCCCCAGACGGTTGTTCCGATTCATGAGCAACTAACAAAACTGAAATTAAACTGAACAGCTTTAATAGGGACTTTTTTCACGTTCACTACTGGTTTAAAACAAAGTCCTCTGGAAACACTGAATTAAGCTTGACACAAATTAAGAGCTATAATTTTTGAAAGCATGATTTAAACTATTTCAAATCCATGACAGGAAGCCTGTCCTTCCTCAGTACATTCATGCAACGCAAAAAAAGACATTTGCTGAATGGATGGACAATGTAATGGAACAGTATGAGAAACAACGCATGTATGTGCTGTTCAACAAAGCAGATACAACATGAAGAGTTTTTTCTATTAAATTACCCTGAAACTGCACCTGTCAGACTGTACTACTTCCTATATAACAGCAGCACAACTAGGACTATCAAAGTTCTGTATTTTATTTTCTGAAATTCCTGTCTATGTTTTAACATTAGTCTCTGGCACAAGTGTTTGGGTCGGGTTTTTGGTTTTGTTTTGTTGTTGGTTTAGATGCAGTCAATTTACACAGATTCTTCCCAAGCTTTACCTATTTAAGATTTGTTTTGCCCTTGAACTGGACTGTTCCCTTCTCCTGAGGTTCAACTGCCCATGTCTGAATGCTTTCTCTCCTACCCCCAAGTAGGTTCAGGCTATGACAAGAGTTTGGGGGTTGTTATCAAGCAGATACCGGGATTTGCATTACTAGAATTTTGCCTAGAAGTTAGTGTCCTATTTGTGGAATGTGTTTACAACTCCTGTAACTTTGAACAGGTCCTTTGAAGCAGTCAGTACTACTGTTATTCCAGTCCTTTTGCTAGTTGTGTGATGAATTCTCATGAACTAAAGCCAATGAAATTTTATTAGCAACAATACCAATTCGCTCAAATTAAACAAAAATCTACTTTGGCAATCATATGGCAATCAAAAACAATATTTATTGGAAAACTAAAGCCATCTCTTACACGCAATAAGCTTCTATAAATGCTGCTAATGCTCATAAACACCTCTAAGGCTTCAAAGTGTCTCTCATTCAAGTCACAGCAACTGCTTGAAGTACAGAAGATTTTGGAGATGTGCTTTTCAGCACGGAGCAACTGTAACCATGTACACAGAGTAGGTGCCAGACATCACACAAGCCCGATCTGTAACACACCTGAAGGATTTGGACCTGGCAGTAAAGCTCTCTATCCATCAGCAAGCATCTGAATAGCGTTTAATAGTCTCTTTTTGCGTCTACAGCATATTGCACAGTGCTATTCATTTATATTTTACTTACTTTCTGTTAATGGAATGGAGATGATGACACCATTTCCTGTTCCTACCCATAAACGATTACAAGACACCATAAGAGCTGTGATTCTCACAAATGAGAATCCCAGTTTACCAGTACCTAAAAACAAAAGATGCTTTTCATCAAAAATTATGAGCAAGAATAATTTTAGTTCCATAACAGAGAATCTTAACTCCAACTCCCAAACCACGCAGACAAGTAATTCCCTCCCACTTCAAACAGAAACAAGGTACAGGAGTATATTTAAGTTGTAAAAGATTACCTAAGAGGCTAAAACACTCTGTTAATTAAGTTGTGAACATTAACTGTAAGAAAGCACAAAAAGTATAACGGTTCCATAATGCTGCACAATACAGTATTTTGGGGTTTACCGCACCAGGGCAGCTTTTCAAACATTAAGAAAAAAAAAAAAAGTGAGTTTACAGATGTTAAGATAATAGTTTCTCATCCATTAAAATTCATTTCTCATTCATTAGCACTATGAGGAGAGAAGGCAGCTAACTAGCTAAGCACAATGGCACAGTAGTCACTTGTGAAGGATTTCCCATGACCCAATTACCTTATTTGTTGTGTTACGCAGGTGGTCAAACTGCTCTTATAAAAACATTAATGAAAAAATCAGAAAGCTTATTAGCTCCAATAGCAACAGAAATTTGCTATTCTGCATTTTTATTTTCTTGGAAAAAGAGGCAATTTTTCCAGACAAGTAAGAGATTGTTTCCACACAGATTTACAAAAGGCATCAGTATTGTAAAAAAAGATATTTTAGTGTCTCTATTGATGCCTGCTCAACCCAACCACCATTTTCCTCATTAGTTCTGAGTTTTTAGGGACACCTTAGACGTCAGGTAGGATCAACAGACTGCATCAAAAGACGGATCATCCTCATCGTGCTTTACAGACCGACCTAGGCTTCTACTCCCAGATTCAAGTTTTCACAAACAGGATTTGACTTAACCTTCAACCCACCCTTCCCCTTAAGTCTGCAGTGAGAACTGCCTGCTCCATAACAGGAAAAGAAAGCTCCAGACTGCAAGAGGTGTAAGAATGCAACAGTTTTTCTTATCAACTTACCTAGCATTTTGCTTACATAAGGTTCAATGTCCACATCTTGTAGATGCTGATACGTGTGCGCATGATAGAGACGCAGGGTGGAGTCCAAACGAATAGACACCCATACCCCATCACCCACCCATGCCAGCTGTCTCACTTGGCTTTCTCTTCTTGGGTGTGCATCAAATGACTTCTACAAAAAATTGGGTTTTCAATTAGAAGATGAAACAAACAAAAGAGTAAGAAAGACGTCTCTGTTACCCTACACTGGCAGTTTCCTTACATAAGCTACAACCCTCTGATTTGCAGGATCACTAGCAGATACAGTGTTTAGCTTAGTTACAATTACCATATGATGCTGGTAAAGTAATAGTAAAAATGCCGATTCCCTTCCCTGGAGTGTGATCTTAAAGCCACAGTTTCCTACCACGCCTTCAGTTACACAGCATATCCCAGCCTGCTCTGGCTCCCTCTCCATTTAACCTGGAGCCTTTTTGGTATGAGGTCTTCCTGTCACAGCACAAGATAGACATGGCCAAAAAGTGGGTTTCTTCCTACTTCTGTCAAGCCTTGCTCTTGCATACAGACTCACCTGTGCAAAACACATGATACCCACCAGCAAAATGATTTCACTATTGTATGAATTCCTTTATTTCAGTTTTCCCATATATATATATATCTATGTGTATATAGTCATCTTCACAGAAATAGACTATTAATTGGGTGCTTGATATTTTCAGAAGAGCTGAGCAGTCACCCTCCAAAGGTCTGGCTCATCTCAGGCCAATTAGCAGAAGCTGAAGTATTAATACAGCTAATGGCTTTCAGAAACCTTAACCATTTTCTGTACTTGAGATGTCAGGTACACACACAATGCTGCAGAAACCTCAGCTCACACACCTTATATAAACAAACTCTGCTGTAACTGGAAGAAGAGTACATTCAAGATTAACCCTTACAAACCTCTGAAGCATGCAAAGACAGATTACAGAGGTTACAGGTGGATGGAGAATGTGAGGCATGTGCTCTGGAGAGTAAAGCGGGAGCTAGCCTTACAAGCTCTGCATAAGGACACTTTCCAGTTCCTGGACACCTAGGAGTGGAGAACTAAATTCACCAAAAAATTGGTTTCAAGAAATGAGAACTGTCTCATCGTGGCTTACAGTCTTCCAAAACAATGAAAACATCTTCAAAAAATATAGTAGTATTTCCCAAGACAAATTTTTTAGTTGCTTATTTCTGTACTGTTCTCTGCAGTTACTCTAGAGTTTGAGCTGTAGCATGAGATGGCATTAAAACATAACATTTAATTATTTTAGACACCATTTTAAACTTGCCTCTATTTTCATGGCCTTTGGTTGAACAACATAGATTTTGTTCCTGTAGCCACACCAGACTTTGTCATGCACTACTGTCATGCATCTTATTGAATGATGCGGCCGGCCCAGGTCTAAGAGGTGATAGTTCGTCAAATCCCACTGACCATCTTTAGAAACAGGAAGAAAAGAAAAAACAAAACAGAACATAGGCTCCTATGAGTTTAAAAATAATTTTAAAAGTACAAACAAATCTCTTAGTCTGATTTTTTAGAAGTACTGTAATAATCTGGATAAGTCAATATATATTTACGGCTAAGCTCTTCATTTAAAAACACCAACAACTAGCTATGCAAACTACCAACATCCAAAATGCTACTTTGTTTTCAATATAATAAACTTGCACGGTGACTCATGTAGAAAACAGATCAAAACTTTTTTTTTTTAAAAAAAGTTACCTAGTGCTAAATGCTTGACTTAAGCAGGCATCAGAATACATTAGAAGCAATTACCCACAAAAAAAGTGCTAGGCACTGGCTGCTTGACTGAACACAGAAATGTTGGCATCAAGTTGTTTTAAAATTTGCTGCAAGATTTTAAGGCAGGCACCCAAAATCTACTAAAAGAATACTAGATTTGGTCACTCAACACCAGGTAGAAATTCTTCTTGAGACTGATTTAAGCCACAGATCAATGACATTTACTCAAGACCCTTTAAGCCAGTGGGGTGTGTCTACAACAACAACAAAAAAACCCAACAAAAAACTCCAAATGGACACAAAAAACATAACTTCATCCTAGATGCATCTTTCCCAATATTTGCATTAGTGCTGTACAACCTTTATTTCTTCTAAATACTGAGCACAGGGTTTTAAACTCCACAAGGAAAAAACCCAAATTAATAAAGAGCCTGTGGAAACAAGCCAACAGGTAAGTTCCAGTTACTCTTAATTAAGACCTTCACCTCCACATCCTTATTCTGGAGGCTGAAGAATGGAGCTCATTCAGGAGTGGTTTGGGCAGAAATTCTCATTGGGCTTACAAAATTCTCATTGAAGAACTTGTCCACAGACAATTATTAACACTAATAACAAAACAGAAGACATGACTATTGAGCATGATGAAAAAGCAAAAGAGGTGATGATCAAAGCAGATTATCAATTGGCTTTTCACTATTTAGCTCAGATATAGCCCATTCTCCTCCTCCTCTGAGCAAGGAAAAATTCCAGGAACGCACCAGAACAGTGCAAAAATGGTACTTGCAACTGCAACTGAAACACTAGAAAAAGACAACCTGTAAAAAGGCCATTGGGGAATACATTTTCAAAACATTACTTATAAATGGCACGTTTCTTTCCTAAATACTGTTACAACTGCACTGGTTTCAAGATCCAATAGAATGCTTACCAACTCCTCGGTGAAATATTGCTAGTGTTCCATCAGCTAGTGCAACTAATACTATTCCTTTTACATGTCTGGGGAAAAAAAAACCAGGAGGCACAAGAATATAAACTGTTAGACTACATCTCTCAAACTGCAAATTTAAAGTACGACAAACATTTTATATTTCAGCATACTTTTTATATTCACGTTAGCTCTAGTGTTTTGATTGCTACGATAGAGCTCAAGAGACGGGACAGTAACAAGGCGTCAAAATCCAGTTCAGAAAGCTTGAAATGAATCTAGCTACAATGCCTGAAGAAAACAGGAAGAATCACAACCTACAACTGTTTTGCATATACAGCTACAGCTCATCATCTGAGCTATAGGATTTCCAACAGATACAAGATTCTTTCTGTTTTCCTTACTCCCCAAACGCTTTCCACTGCCCCTCAAAGAACATGCATGCATTTATGGCAACTGACATTCCCAACAGCTGAGGAGGAAATACAAAACTACTTCTCAAGTATTTTAACAAAAATGCATTATGGTTTACATTACATTCTTTCAGGACTTACACAATACTGAGAATAGAATCTTTAAGTTTAATGGCATGAACACATTTCCTCCACTGGGCCACTGACGAATGAACATACAGGCTGCAAAGACAAATTAGGAGGGATTAAAAGCACTAGGAAAGGTCTACCAAACAGGAAAAAATACCCCACAAGCTAAACCCCTATAACTGAAATCCACAATCAAAGGGAAAATAAGTTTTCATCTTCCACTGAAAACTATGTATAGACTGAAAGAAAGAATACATAAGCAGCAGAATGGTTTTTCAGAGCCTTAAAACATCACTGACTCCCTTGTAGCTATATCTGCAATAAAAAGGCAATACATTTTTCTAGCATAATAAAATATCAAAAGTTATGGAATTATCAGACCATAACAATTTCTTTGATTACAAAAAAGACAACCAAAACTTTCCTGCAGATAAGTGTTATCCGCCAAAAAGAGCTTACTAATAGCCTACAGCACTTTGTTTGAATTCTGTAATGGCTAAATACAGCAAAGTGTACAAAATTTAGGCTCTCTTGAGGTCTTCTTGCACTTAATCTTGACTCGAGAGTTACCAGGCCTGTAGGCACAAGAAGCAAGTTTAAAATCATTCTCCAAAATAAATTTAAAAAGATTAGCATTTTCTTACCATCCATTCTGTGCTCCAAGCCACATTGTGGGTAAAAGGCTACTCATTTTCTGTGCTTCTTCTCTCACCAGATCTTGCTCATTTGGTAAAACTGCAACATCTTTATATAACTCTGAATCGGTACTAAAAAAAACACAAACCAAAAAAGCTCTCACCAAAAAAAGTTAACATACATTGAATAAACTGCATACATTACTCAGATTATAACCTACATATTTACTTCTATTGCTGCTAGTTTCTACACCAGCTTTTGAAGTACATTAGGTATTTAAACAAAATCCAGTAACTGTGCATGAAAGTACATGAAAACCTCAACAACAAACTTCTTTAAGTGGACGTTTACTTATCCAAGGAAATACAGGTTGCACTTAAGCCTATCAGTATTGTTGGTATCTCTGGGGAACAGCTGTGGAGTGTCACAACATCACAGGCACATGTTAAGAGAAGCACTTCTTAAAAAAAGCTGTACGATACTTTTGTGCCTGTATGTGGAGAGTGAAGAAACCTGAAGATCTGAAATACTGATTACTTTCAGGCTTCTTCTCTACTCCTGTAACTACTTACAGATTAACTACTCTGAGAAAAGAAGCACACATTTGAACAGTCAGTTGACTGGAAGAAAGGAATCTCATTCTTACTTATTTTGACATCAAAACAGGAAATTTAAACTGGCATCTCCAGATTAGCGCCATTCACGTTAATCCTGTGAGAAGACTTAGTGACAAACTGGTAGACGCTCAGTACTCCACTCTGGAGGTGTCTGTACTCAAGGGATATGTGTTCAGACAGAAGACTTTGTACACAGGTGACCTTTCCATGCAAGCAAAGGGCAGACTACCTATATAAACCTTAACATACGTAACATGAAAAAAAGTAGTCATGTCATTCCCACACTGTCTCCCTGCAAGCATTACATTTTTCTTCTTAAATACATTTTATGAGTTATGAGGGTTGAGACTACGTACCTAGGCTGGTACACTGGAGATGCCTCTGTTGTATTCTGGACCCCCAGGGGATCCGTAAAGACATGCTCTGTGTAAACTCCCGTTTGTGCAATATCAGCTGTGTCTTCTCCTGTCCCTGCATTGACTTCTGTTGCTTCTGTTGCCTCCTCTGCTGTTGGAATGTTCTCATCTACTGAATTATTTTCAGTTGCAATATCTGCAGAACAAAAAATTTGAAAAAATGTTAACATCTGCAAGAGAATTCACAATTATTTAGAACAGTTAGAACTTGATACTTAAAACTTAAGTGAATAGCTATAATAACCAGTCATAATCCAGATTCTGTATGTCATCTAAAAAGAGAAAAATCAGATCAGAAACACCCAAACTTTAGTAGGTTGCACAGTATCAACAAGTGTCAAATGCACTTGAATTATCAACCCAGTGACTGATGGCACAGATTGCCCTTTCTGTAATTAACTAGAAGAGCAGTGAACAAGTCCAACAACCAGATATCCATTAACAATCAGATCACCACACAGCTCTGAAGGACACGTAACAGAAAAGATCGAGAATGCCTATAAAATAAGCAGCTTCACTTAAATCTCTATTTAGACTTTACCAGATTTAAGGCATATATCTACATTCGCTTTAGTCATTTGTTGGTAAGATCTGGATTTCAAGTACCAAATAACTTAAAAACTTTCTTTAGACCATGCACAAAATAGAGTTCTCGCAGAAGTACATGAAAGAAGCAATTGTCTATATCGATTTAATATCACCTCCACAAAGACTTTGGCTACAATTATACAGTGCAAGCATGTCAGACTCATAAGCCATTTCCCACAGAGTGCTTGTTTTGTGTTATCACCACTTACAGACAGGCTACTACACAAAACACTTATACCATTCATTTCCCAGTTACACCTAATGCTGTTTGGCTATCCCTGGCATACTTGTAAGATTTTCATACCTGACTGTTTCTCTGTCATCGGTGAGCCACCGTTTGCATCGTGAGCTACAGTTGCTCCTGTGATACCCTCTGCAGTGCAGCCAACAACTGTGATGCCTCCCAGCAAGCTGTCGGTTTCCGCAGAGCTGTTGCTAGTCATACTTCCACACAGAGATGACTTGTCCACTTGACTGGGATCTACTTCTTGAGATCCTTCTTCTCCTGCAGGATAGTCCGTTTCCCTTGCTCCTGAAACAGATTAAACTTACTTGTTTCTTCTAGGGATAAAAGCGAATCACCATCCATCTAATAACAAACTAAGCTTCAAAGTCTCCAGCAACTGAGATTCAACATGCAGATACCTACTTACAAACCTAATTTTAATGTGATCAGCAGACATTAAAGATGCTGCCATAAAGTAAATGCAGTATCTACACATACTGCACATCTGAATGTCATAAGTCATATTTCAACCTGCAGAGTTTTCCAACTACTTTATTTCTATTTCAAATAAATTTTCCATTACAATTAGATTTCATAGTGTGTATATGCAGGGATATCTATCCACATCTTTATGAATAATTTAACTGCAATAGATCCTTCGTTCTGGAAGAAAAGCTGCTTTTCTCTTGTACAACCCCCTTGCATACTTTTAAGGCTTAAAATATTATTCTCAGTGTCTTTAAATTTTTACTGTATTTTACTGTATTTTATGGGGGGTTGATTTCACAATTTATATATAATTTCAATGGAACAAAATCTCAAACTTCACTGAACAGAGCTGTATTCTGAGCATATTAAACAAAACTACTTCACCAGAACTAGTGCTACAGACTTCTCTAAATGTAAGCCAAGAAACCAGAAATCCAAAATTAGTTCTTCTCCAGAAACACAATATCCTCCTATTAAACTTCCCTCGGTACACTAACCACAAACACTCTCAACGCAACAAGGATCCCCTGTACAGGAACCTTCAAGAGGCTGAAAAGGTCTAAAAAGCCAACATATCTTTCTTTTGTGATGTTCACAGTTCCATAAAACATTGGTACTATTGCACAATTTATAACACAGCAGACAAAAGACTTAAGTCTTGGTTGCTGACATCTCTACCTTTGAGCTCTACCTTCAGGTCAAGAGCTGACTGTAGAGTGGAACAGCAGAGTAGAAATCCAATAGTTTTCCCTACAACTAAACCTTATTGCTGTGTTGCAGTATCATTTCATCACACTAATTAACAAATTAAATGCTTTTTCATGGCATAAGAGAATGTGAATAAGATACAGTTAAAAAAAGCAGGACCTAAAACATCCTAAGTCTTTACCTGGCACACTAGCAATACAAAGCACATGAGAATTGCAAACAATGAAACTGTCCAGAATATTTCCTGGTTGGTTAGCATCAATAATGATAACTTTTGTGGCAGAATGTGTGCTAGTACAGATCCAAACTAGACTGGATAATTCTTCCTGATGTTTGAGTTCCTTCTGCTGGTCCTGAAGGAGAAATAAGGCAGAACAGAAGTGAACAACAACAGGAAGAGGGACAAGAATAGAACTGTTTCCTTTGATCTGGTATGTTCTTACATTACCAACTACAGAAATATACATGAATATGTGACAAGTTAAATATTATAAATGCCATTGTAAAATTACATGTTGTTACTGGTCCTCTTATGCATTCGGAACATAAAAACCCCCTTGTATTTCGTACTTGTGTAAAAAAACCGTAGAAAATAATTATACTGCACAATTATATTGTTAGACAAGT
Organism: Microhierax caerulescens; assembly: GCA_035590215.1. Classification (NCBI taxonomy): domain Eukaryota; kingdom Metazoa; phylum Chordata; class Aves; order Falconiformes; family Falconidae; genus Microhierax; species Microhierax caerulescens. Next base: position 119,559,271 of record JAVJGJ010000001.1, read on the forward strand.
ATAAAACTATATAAGAACATTATGTGCCTGCTATCGTACTCAATATTGCCACAGATTAATGTGATATCACAAAGCACTTCAAAATTAAGACTTTGGGTTTATGCCCTTAATATGAACTACATTCATTGCTTCTTCATGGAAACATGAAGACTAACACATTTAAACAATGGCATAGCCATGTATAAAACCCCCTTTTTTTTTAAAGACAGTCAGAACATGTACAATTCCATCACAAGTTTTTTAAAGCAGGCAGCACTGGTATAAGTATTGCATTATTTTGACGTAAAACTGATTTGCTGCTCAGATTTTGCCAACAAGCTGGCACACAGGAAAGGATCACAGTATTTTTGTAGTTGGATACAATAACCCAAACATCATGGGTTGAGATGACTACATTGCAGAAAAATCTATTTGTTACCAATAAACCCGATTACAAAATATTTTAACCTAGAGATAGACAGCAAAGATGTTTAAGCCATATAAACTATTCAACATGCCTTACAGTGACCTTACCTTGAGCTCTTGATCTAGTCTGTCTAAGCTACTTTGAGATCCTGTTTGCTGCTTGTTGCCATCTGCGTCCACACCAGTAACATCATTGTAGAACACACTAGCACCAACCACAGACCCACCATCTCGTGTTTTCCCTCCTGATAGGTTTACCCCTACAGCACACCACAGCTTGAAAGAAAAATAAATACTTCACTTAAATGTTAAACTAAAAAAAAAGACACACATTGTTAAGTATATTAAGTAAAACCAAAATTATCTATGTGCAGTCCATTTAAAGGCATTCATTACGATTAAGGTCATGTATGTTTCTACTGAAGCTTAAATTCTGATTCACCTATGCTTCTCAAAAATGAACTACTTTATTTCAAAAAGAAAATACTTGAGTCTAAAACCAAAACATTCAAGCTATAGGCTGTCCAAGTCTCTATCACCACCATAAATATCCTACCTTCATAGAGGTATCCTTCTCATCTAAAGGTCTCAGGTAAACAGGTACAGGCAAGTTCTTCATCTTATTCTCACCCTGACCACCATTTGCCACCTAGGCAAAAAAAAAACAAACATACAAACAAAAGAAACAGAAAAGCTTTCCCCTTTAGAAGAGGCTTACAGTCTTTGGAATCAGTTGTTTAGACTTTGTTAAACACTATTACAAGTCTGGCAGTTGAAGGAGTCTAAGGAAAACCACAGTGCAAAAGTTCAACAAAAAAAGATGCTGGAATCACTGAAACACAAGCTGTGAAACTATTCTCTGTTCCAGTTTCACAAAACGTGAAGTTGTCACCACTGCATTTGAAAACATAAGCATAATACCTGTTTGTACTTCTGAGGTAGACTCCAGCCAAATGCTTGCACTCTACCATCTTCTTTCTGAACATGCGCTTTCACTTGGCGATACTGCTCTCTTTTCTGCTCTCTGCGTGAGGCTAAACTGGCTTCAGTTCTAGGGAAGAATCATTAAAGAATTTGTTAATTATGCTCTTTAGAATTCTTTGTGTAATGGGAGCTGCTATTAAACTCAACAGACAAGATCTCTGTGGAAGCACTGGGTTACCAAAGAGATTGCCATTTTTTCCACACATCACTTATAGAACACCAGGGCTGTAGGGCTATTTCTAAGGGACCTGTGAAAGACAGGCAAAACCAGAAAGCTGTCTGTCAGTATCCTTAAAGAAAATGAACTTGGGTTATGTACCTCTCCTAGAAGCTTTAAAGGTTGTAAACCGAAAGGATACATTGCCAAAAAGCAGCACAGGAAGGAAAAAAAAATAATTACAGGCACTTGTTAGGCTGACTCCTGTTGTTCTGATTTTTCCACTGAACTTAAAATAACTGCACAGTTATGGCTTAGCTACAACACTTACATATGCAAGTGTACCAAGTGCTGCCTCCTAACTACACTTTCATGTAAGGGAGTGATATTTACCAAATAGAATACTACTGCCAGATACCCAGAGTACTCATCCACCGCTGCACATTTCAGCCTGCGCTATGTTGACTATTATTTATCAACATTCACTGCCTGAGAACATTATACTTCACTTAGCAGCATGCTATTTATCTCTGAGGATGACAAGAGTAAATACTTCATAGAACATATCTAGTATTATAAAACCAAAATGTCTTACTCTTCACTGAGGAATTCAAAGGCTTTAGATTTGTCACTCGGTAATTGAGATAAGGTGCTGCTTCTTTTCTTGACTGATGGAGTAATATGCGAGGTTGGAGCATTATATTTAACATTGACAGGTGGTTCTGGTTTCTTAGCTGTATTGCTAGATGAACTGAAGAGCCTGCTAAAACTAGAGGAAGAAAAGATGAGAGTTAAGACTTGTAAGATGCATCCAAATGTGACTATGCAGGCAAAACACTGCATATGTTAGCCTGCTCAAGCCAGTTAGACTAAGGATCTGGAGCCCAATATAGCAGCAGCCACCACACACTCCATAACATTCTCAAAAGCACAGAAACTCTTGTCAGTGAGAAAAATTCTTAAACTATTATTATCCCATTTGTTTTATCAAATTTAATGGGATCTTCATTTTGAATGAGGATCTACAGGGAACCAACAAAATTAGAATGTGAACATCACACCTGGAAGACAGTTTTATGAAGCTTATTAGTTCATGCACAGAGCACATTAAAACCCCCACCATTTTCTAGGCTAAAAGATAGAACAGTTATCAGCAAACCACAATATCAAAAGCATTATTTGACAAATTTCTTGTTGTGGATAACACTGTTTTAAAGAGCCTGAAGTTAGAAAGGAAAACTTAACAATAAGTAAACCATACTTCACAGAGGAAAAGGAAGCTGAAATAGATGCAATCCACACAAGCTATTCAAGTTTCTATTTTTCATCATAAAAAGAATCCAGAAAAATGTTCAGAACAAGAGGGCTGGTGCATATTCAACTAGAAAAAAAAATTACAGCACTTTGGCATTTAACTTCACAAAGTGCACAGCCATTCATTACGTGATGCAGCTTACGATACATTTTGTCTTCAAGAACAGTCTTACCGAGCTGGCATGCTAGGTAACAAGAGGAGAACAGTTAAGACATCTTCATCTGCCAAAAGATAATTAGCTAACATACAAAAATGTGCCAGCTAATTGGTTAGGGTCTTTTATTTATTTTTGCCAGTGAGTTGTGTTTCAGTACTTACAACTGCCAAATGCTTGATCTCTTCTTTTCTTGCATGGCTGGATTTTCTCTTGATGCTCTACAAGAAATGAATTCCAAGTTTACTGAGTAAGCATTAATTAAAAAAAGGAAAGGAATGGAACAATGTGTAACTCTTATTTTTAAAAAAACAGGATAACGTATCGGAAGTATCTGAGCCTGTTTCTTCACATTGCCACTTCTTTCCTGATCAGAGCACAATACTGAAGTTCTCCCTGTATGAGCTGAAGTTACATAATAAACATAATCCACATTTATTTGCATCACAAACACGACTGGTGTGTGCTTTTCAGACAGAAGAGAAACACCTGTGTAACACTGCAATGTAAACATCTAGAAGAAAGCAGCAAACCATTCTAAATTCTTCTCCCTACTATTTTTTAATATATTAACTGTTGCTTTTTATTTTAAAACCTCTTATTCTTCAACACAGTATTATAAATAAACGACAAAGTGATTGTTCCTGGAGTTATAGATAGGAGAGGATTTCTACAGGAGACAACAGTATGGAAAAGCAAGCCACATCTGCTTGGGAATATGTACTTTTCCTCTCACAGACTCAGGAGTCAGAAAGGCCCACAGATACTGAGGACAATAGGTAAAATTAAATGCCATTATTACACTTGACCTGCAGGCAGCACCAAGTGACACCAGGACCTCCGGACACAGCCACAGCTTGGGGGGATGTCACAAGACTGAGCTGGGCTGAGGTCTGAGGCAGAAGACTTTTGTTTTTAAAACCGTACCTTTTGGCCAACTCAACAGTCAGGATGCAAATTACACCACATCTTTATTGCTGACACATAACAAACCTTGCACAGTTTTAGATCTGTGCTTTCTCCTGAACAGCCCAAATCCTTACAAATGGATTACACTTGATCTGAAGACTGTACATTATTCCTGTTTTGACATCTCAGCTGACAACCGGGCCCACATCTTTAAGGTATGTGTACACACACACAGAGTAATTTTTCCTGCCCACCAAATTAATGTTATTTACAATTACCAGGTTTTGTAGGTGTTCCAAAATACATGTTTCTTCAAGGAATGCTTATTTCACGTAACGTGACATAACACATCTTCATTGAGGTCTCACTACGAGCCCATTTTAACAAGATAAATCCGTAACTTAAAGTTACTCATGGGCAGGTAAGGAGACAAGCAGAAGGTCAATTAAGGCCTCAAAACCGATCAACCAGATCACTCCGCAGCTAAAAATGAAAAAAGCATGTAAAATCCAAGGAGCTCTATCAAAGATTTCAAAAGAGTATTTTACCTTATCATCTCAGTCCATCGGACAGCTTCCTGAAGCTCCATCAACCTCTCTTTATACTGATTTCTTTCCATCAGAACACGGGCCATTTCAACACGAGTAAAACGCTTCCGCTGAGCAGTTGGGACATCACTCTGAACACACAAAAAAGCAAAGATAGAACAAACAAAGGAGCACAGTAGGGCCTTGCAGAGTCAGCCTCTGCCTTCCGATAAGAGTCAGTTTAGGGCACAATTCCAGATTCCAAATAATTTGGGGCTTTGTAAAACTAATTTTACCTTCCTCTCCTCCCATCCTTTGTATGTAGCATAATCTGAATAAAAACAGTTCTTCAAAAGAAATGTGACACGCAATGGGCAGAGAGGAAAGAAAGAAAACTAGACATGGGTAGTTTACTTGTGATCTTTAGATCATCTAGCTTTTCTACACATGGAGGAAGTTTACTACTACTTATTAAACAGTGAGGTGTAGTAGCACTCACTAAACACATGTGAACCTCTAACGTCCCATTGTGAATTACACAGAAACACACATAGACCTACATCATCATCCTCTTTAGCTTTCTGTCTTGCTTCCTCTGCTTCTGCACGAGCTCTACATACAAAATAAAACACAGCTGCATTAGATACCACAGTGATTTGGGCTTTTTTTCCTCTTTCACAACCATAAAACTGAACTTACTTTCTCAGCTCTTCTTCCAGTTCCTTATTCTTCTCTTCAAGCTTCTGTTTTGCTTGTTTTACAGCCTCTAATTCACCTTGTAGTACATCCTTCTCACAGGTCAATTCATCCACCTTTGCTATCAAATCATTCTTCACTACATTCAGTGCATTTCTACACAAACATTTAAAATACACCATTACAAAGATGACTGTGGTCTCATAGTTTAGCTTCAGCCTGATTTTATTCTTGAAGACCTACAAATTTCTTACACAGAGCTGCTGTAAGAAGACACAGCTTTCTAAACCAGGTCACACCCTCTCCCCCCCCAAATCTCAAAAGCTCAAACACATTCACATCTCTGTATTAGACTAAAGTACTGGTAAATCAGAACAGTTTGCTTAGAGGTCGAATTCCTCAACAGTGCCCCAATGGATCAGCTGCTGCAGTTACAACTGTGTTCATGGCAGAGAAGACCAGGAGCTGATCTCATTAGGACACAGCACTGCATTTCTTGTAGCTTTACAAGGATAAAAGCAGCTTTCACTTCTCAGGTCTTTAATTCCTAGAAGAATACAACTAAGCTATATATTTAGCCAAATATACCTATAAATTCAAAAGACATACCACCACTACTCTCAGAAGTGAAAGCACATTTGTATAATTTCCACTTTCTGTGTATGAAGATATTGAAGATATAACAAAGTAACAGAGAGGGTCAGTATATTTTACATGCACATTCTCACTTACTTTGTCTCCAACAGCTGAGTGTTTTCCAAAATAAGGTTTTCAACCTCACGACCCATTCCTTTCCAAAGGAAACAAATACATGAAATTAGCAGATAAAATGGATGTTTTTACAAAACCTATGTTTTGCCATTGTCTAAAAGCAGCTGAATTTTAAGTATGACAAACCTGTCAGAAAAACTGCGAGCTATCTGAAGTTTCAGGACTGACCTACCTTCTACATTTAGCTTTCCCCTCCACCTTCTTCCCAATTTGACTTCAATTAAAGCCTAAAAGATAACCCTGGCTAACCACAGGCTGGTGGCTACCTCCACCTACTCTATTTTGAAGACGTTACAGTGCTATGTCAGTCAAACCACAGACACAGCATTACTGGAGAAGTATTAGTCCACAATAAGTTTAAAATGCTCTACTGTCTCTTATACCATGTTAGATAGAAAAGTATATCAGTTAAAGACACAAGACATGCTGAATTATTAAGCTCAGATTATGAAAGCCCTGCAGATTTCCCCAGAGCAAATGATACCTTACCAAAGAAATTATGGTCTTTAAAGCCCATGCATTCCATGTAGAGCAAAAACAAGAACAAGAAACATTTCATGTAAGGTGTAGAATGAGCGAAGAGCAATAGAAGATTTAGACTTATGAAGTAAGAGCAAATTAAAACAAAGCCACCACCAAAAATCTGAAGTGGAATGCGATGTGATTGTAGCAGGATTTATATAAAAGATTAATGTTTAAAAAGTTAAGTATGTCAGAACCATTTCTATTGGTTAGACTGCTTACAAAAATCAGTAACTGAAAAGTCTACCTCATTTTCTGTGAAATAATTTAGAAGCAGGGTACTTGGAAGAACTGCTAAGCCATTCACTAGAAGTTTCAAATTAATATGCTACTATGGAAAAAAGTGAACTTCACATAACTGCAATAGTATTTAAATTTATGGAAATTAAGTTCTCACCCTATTGTTTGTGTACCTATAATAATATGATCTGCAGGATTAAAAAAAAAAAACAAAAAAACCCAAAAAAACCCCAACTTCCAGGCAGAGAACAGTTATTTTACATCTTGTACAGCAAAATAATCACCACATGGATAATGGCAGAACTTATACTAATTCAAGATTAACAGAACAAATGAAAAACATGTTAATGGTGGAGGCCTCTTAAAATACTCTATCAACACAATCTTCTAAGCAACTTTGGTAACAGAAGATGTAAAAGATACTTGGATAAAAACAAAAAAAGGTATCTAAAACCAGACATGCAAGTCAAAAGTTCCCACCTGGAGAACTTCTGAGTTCTGAATTAAATATCATTTAATAGTGAAGGAACTTAGATCAGTTATTGTTACTTTATCAATATCTGCAAAAATCCCCTACACTACTGTCATCAAGAGGTTGTATTCAAGTGACTACTGTTTTTTAAATATTTTCGGTATTCACAGATAAAAGTACCTAGGATCACTTCCAACAGGCTTCAGGATCCTTTATACAGCAAGAACAAAAGCTACAAAGCCAGAGTGCAAAGGCAAAAAAAAATAAAAGTTACCAAGCAGGGAAAAACCGCAGACAATGTATTTTATGAGAGCAGCAGCCAAGAACACCTAACTGTAGAAGCAACAGATTTCAAAGAATTTTTTTTAAAAAAGAAGCATACACACCAGAATATTCCCCTGGGTATGCAGCCCAAGAGAAAACAGATTAGAGAATCCCAATTAACTACTTTTACAGAACTCCGAACTGAAATGTAACGCTCACTTAAAAACACACCTAAATGCTTGAAACACACTGACGGTCCTGGATGTGGATGTGTCTTAAGTAACATGGAGTAATTTGTACTATGGTTGAGCTCAAAGTGAAATGATGATTATATAGTGAAACTTTTAGGCCAACACATTCTGCATAACAAACGCAGTTATAACCGTGTGCTCATTTTGCAGACACCGGTGTTTCTAGCAGTAGTTTTACAGAAAATGGTAATGAAGTCAGTGACAAGCTTTTGATACGTTATACTAAAAAGTATATTATTTTTGCCCATGGAAAACAATGTATCTATTATCAGTAAGTCCTGATGGTAATTTGATGACTTTAAACAATTTATCACTTAGCTAAGGGACAGAAGTTGCTCTATGTTAATACTTCTCCAGTATCTATATTTTTGCATGCAGAATGTGTCATTAGTTGTCTCTGTGACAGAGGGCAGGAGTTTGGGCTGAAGTATGTTCCAGCAAGGATGTAGTGGTCCTCACTGCTCAGGATTCAAAGCAGCAGAGTGACAACAAAGCAAAATCAACTATCGAACCGGAGATAGGCCTGTTAGTCCTTATGAGTAATACTTGGAAGAAATGTCACCTACTTGATGTCAAGTAAGTTTCTGGTGGAACACTGAACAACTAGAAATCCAGACTGTACACACAATGGTTCTAAATAATACTACTAACAATCTGTATTTTAGCCAGATCAGACGACAGAAGCAAACTGCTGATTTCTCTATACAAGCCATTTCTAAAACACACAAGAGTGGCAATCTGCATTTTATGCATTCCATAGTACCAGATTTCATTATTTCAAAATGAGGCCTGAACCTTGATATGGCCAAAAATATCTTGCGTAATTTATAGAAAGAGCCTTCTTTTAATGACTTTTTTTTTTCCTCCTGATCAGCTCATAGTCCCAAAATTTACATTTTGTTCAGTCAGCACACAAGTAACAGCGAGCTGTTCAGGGAGAAACATGGGTTCCTCTTTCAATTAACAATCTGATTCTCAAATTACCACCATTGCATTCTGCTGCAGCTCCGTCTTACACGTTAAATTCCATAGAGACAGGTGATAAAGCCAGGCCATTACAGATTGGGCACAATCTGAATTAAACTACCTACAACTAGCTGAAGATAAAAATCCTTCTGTCAGAGAACATCTAGGGAAAACTGAAATGGAGAATACTGTAAGAAGTGCCCCAAAAGATTAAGGCTGATATCATTATACTGAAAGAACAAACAACACTTTCTCCTGGTTCTTGCATTCTAATGATCACCTTAGGATGCTGCTCAAAAGATTTTAACAGACATGAACCCCAAGAGTAAAACCATCAAGGATAATTAAGAACTCCACTAACAAGGAAAATTCCTGTAAACAGTATGTCTAAATAACCTTTCTTACCCAGTAAATCTGCACCTTCATCCACATCTCCAATTAGGCCAGAACCAGCAGATGACAGCTCTTCAAAGAGTGATTCTGTATTACGGTCAAATGCTTTGTTCTCTATGCCTTTGGTAGGAGTGCTATTCAAAGAAATAAAACAAGACATAAAAAAAGCAGAAAGAAAACAGTCCCACACCATAAAAAGCTTCCTCTGTGTATTTACCAGTAATTCACTTGTTACCCCCCAAAAAAAAAAAAAAAGTAAAATTCTCAGCAGCTTTCATTTGGCTTAGAGTCCTGGATTCTATTTTCAACTACTATTTTGGCATTAAGATCCCAAACCTGAGGTCGCTGATGATATTGAGCTGGTCAAGATCTTAATAAAATAAAGCATATCAAGTTTTGGTATACAGAAATTCAGCCCTGTCAGGACTTGGTCAGAGCAAATGCCTAAAGAACAGACAGCTCAAACTTGAAGTCATTTAAGGTAAGGAGAACACAAGAGTACCAAATCAAAATCAAAATATTCCTCCAGCCAGAAAAGGGGCTCCTTTCTCACAAAGATTTTATGCCCTTAACATTCACTATACAAGATAACTTTTGCCATCTCATCACAAGAATGAAACACAGACACGTAACAGATTCGAAGGACTTGTGGCTGAATCCTAAACTGTTCAGGGTTTGCCTAAAAGATCAGGCACACCACCACCATGCTGCTACCAAAACAGCTTGTTTTTTACTTTTTTATTATTTTATTGTATATAAATATTTTTTTTATTTTATTATTTTATTTTCTTGTTTATTATTTTTTATGGGGCTTTAAAGCTTTTGAAAGAAATGTTACCCTTCACAAGTGAAAGCCTGCAAGGAAGCAGGCTCAGGCAAGAGCATTCTGCCAGCATTGTCATTCCACCACCAGAATCAGGAAAAATAAACGCTAGAATATTTGCAAAGTCAGTCATAAATCCAGATTTTAAAGACATGGGTGAAAATACAAGAGCCCAGCTTGGAAACTGCTACTACCTCAGAACCTTGATCTAGGGAGAAAAAAAACTTTTGGTATAGACCCTTTTGTTGAAATCTGGACAGAGTATTTAAGCATTCTTAAGTCTGCTGTAATATGAAATACCCTGAATATTCACCAGGTGTAGCAACAGAATGAAGAACTGCTGTTGCACTTAAAACCTCCTGAGGAATTTGGGAAAATAAGGTCACAGAATTAGAAGACTTATTATATAATGCGTGATCTCAGTCTGGTAAAATCTCTGAACAAGTCATGAGTTCAACACTGAAGTCTGGTATCTTCTAAAATTGGTTTTCCTACTCAAAACATACAACTTACCTGGAACCCTTGTATCCACTGACATCTTTATCCATATCCAACTCTGGAGTTGACTCAATGATTGCCTGAACTTCAGATTTTTCTTCATTTTCATTTCCACCTAGGAAAAAGCAATGGTCTATCTCCATTAAAAAAAAATAAAATCATTGTGACACATGATATTACCTTGGTAAGTCTTTGAATAGAAGTCTGCTAAGCTGGTGACTAATAACAACTTTGGTGATTGATTACTAACAACTACATGTACATAATTAAATGAGAAGACCTATTCATTTTGATCCTCTAGTGCAGACACTGGAATTTCTAGTTTTAAGCCATGAATTTAAGCCATTCAACAGTAATTATTTCCCACTATTTCCATAATAAAACCAAGCAGATGTCTATCTTCCCATGACTTCTTGTGTCTAGATCAGTGGCACTCCTGCTGTTTACAAGGAAACATCATAAGTAATTCCAATTCTAGAACAATAAGGATACAAGCCACCAATAAACAACAGACTTGTATCTTTTACCAACGTTCTGTATGCCTTAAAACACTGAGTAAAAAAAAAGATTCCTCATTTGTGGCACAACAATTAAGGTAACTGATTAAATACGAGGTGTATAGTAACCACACACTAAGAAGTTGAAGCAGCTCACCAGTGGACACATTTCTTGTCTCTTGAGCTACCTGTACTTCAATATTCTTGCTTACGTCCAGCTTCTCATTCGGCATATCTGTGTCCTTTGCAAGCCCTTCAGCATCTTCCTTTTGAGGAGTTTCAGCAGGCAGTACAGGTACATCTGAAGCAGCTGTGGATGCTGGAGTAGTAGATTTTGAGCCTGCCTGGCTAACATCAGAGAGCTCATCCTAAAATGGAGCAATTACCATAAAAAAATGAACACAAGCTGAAGTATTATTAGAAGAGTTAGGCATATAAACTCAAGAACAAGCACCAACATTACTGTATTTTACTGAAAAATATACAAATACAAAGGAACAGGAATGCAGGGAATACTTTAAGCCAGTACTGTCAAATTCATCTTTAGACTATGGCTGTTTCACTTCTTTTAAGAAGGTTATAGCTACTAAAACATGCCCTTATTTTTAATACTAATGTTTGATCTCAGTTGATAATTACAGTCACAATTTTAGCATGCTTTCCTGTTAAGTCTTCCAGACAACAAGCAGCATTCCTCTACCAATAATCCTTCTAGCTGCAAAACAAACTGCTGAATCTTCCCAAAGCTGTTACAAAATTAATTGCTCAAAATGTGCATGAGGTCTTAATGCATCTTCCTGAAAAGTAGATGTTGAAGCACTGAGGCAGAACATGGATTTAACTGATAGAGAAGTATAGTATTTGCAATCACTTCACCCAAACCGTTTTATGTGCTTTCCAGTCTGAACTGCAAGCCCTGGATGGATGACATCGGGAATGAGACACTGAAGTGCAGTGACTACTTGTCTGGTTAGATTTCAGATCACCTATGCAACAGCAGTAAATAGCTCCTTCTTAGAAGTGGAATCCTGGCAACAGTTTTAAATACAACTAAACCATGTCCTTAAGTGCCACATGTACACATCTTAAATACCTCCAGAGATGGGGATTCAACCACATCCCCAGGCAGCCTGTTCGAACGATTGACAACCCTTTTGGTGAAGAAATTTTTCCTAATATCCAATCTAAACCTCCCCTGGCACAATTTGAAGTCTTTTTATCTACTGTCTGCCCTCCCCTCCTGGCTCACACCCTCTATTACCCAAAGGTAAGCCCCCACCACTGCCTGTTCTTCCCCACAGGGCAGGTTTGCAGGTGCTGGACCCGCAACATCCTCCATGCCCCAGTGCCCATCCCCACCAACCGTGGCTACTCACATTACAGTGACAAGATATCAAGAACCACAGATTATCAATCTAGCTGCTGGATTTGGGATGATAAGCATTACTCAGACAGGGCTGCATCAGACACTGTGTTTGAGGGCAGGCTAGGCTGTGTTTGATAGAACTGGAAGCTACTACCTGATAATACTAATAGCCCTTTTCTGGACCTTGTCTCCTTTCATTCACATTTTACCTCTCATTCATGACCACAGCCATATCAGCATCCAGATGTCTTAAATCTGACTTAAACAGCACATAACGGGACAAGAGCTCACTGCAGATATGAAAACAAATTGGTCTGCTTAGGCCAAGCACACAGCACTAGAGGAATCTCCTTGGGAAAACCCAAGATGAAACACTGAGGCTGGTATATGCAAATTGAAGGCAGGATGGTAAGCTTTGATAAAAATTTCTTGAAGATTTTTAAGTCTGAGACATTTAAAGAGACCTATCCGTTAGATCAGGAAACCTAAACTTGTCAAGAACAATGCAGTGTAGATTTTAAAGCATGAATCCATGGTACTGCTAGCATCCCTTTTCGAGAAGGAAGTGAAACTGAATTTTAAGGTTATTTTTTTTAAAAAAAAAACAAAACACCAAAGAGAGCTGCATGCATTCTCTCATTTGTATTCAGTGTAGATAACTAAGAATTGTAATTTCTAAACTTTTACTTTTGGAACATCCTGGAAAGCTAAGATTTTAATTTAGGGGGCAGGAAGTAAAACACATTTATATATATAAGCATAAATGTAAAGCTTGTATCCCATAATGATATCCCCACATGGAATTTTCAAGCTCTGGACACAAAGTTCTGCACTTTCAAGACCTGCCTATCAATTACCTCTAGTTTCCATCCTTTTTTAGTCAATTCCAAAATAACAGATTATTACTTTATTTCTGAATAATTTTGTTAGACTATCCAGTTAACTAACAGATGCCACTAAAGGAACAGAACATGTACACTTACCCAAAGTTATACAAAGCAACAAAATCAACATCTAAAAGTATTACATGATACATTGTGCCCATTTAAAAAAAAAAAAAAAGAAAGAAAGAACTGAAAAGCTACATAATTTACCCACTTGCCTTTTGAATTGGTGAAGTTCACCCACTGGATAATGATTCATACTTCAGTAAGCAGATACAGAAGGGAGGAAATGGTACCCCTTACCAAGGGAATCCAGAGTTCACACAAACAAGGCATAAAACCTCAGAGCTCTTGGCTCTGTTCAAATGTTTCTACATCTTTGTATTCCAAAAGCATCCACTAACTGATGCAGCACAGACTGATCACTGACTTCCACACACCAAGCTCAAGAAAAACAGCTTGATAGTGGAAAAGAAAAGAGCGAAGAGAATGGTCCTTTCCTTAAAGGAATTTCAAATCACCTCATCTATTTTACAGTTCTGACTTTATTATCTACTGTATTTTTTTAGCTAACTCTTAGAAACCAGACTGATTAAACTATCATGAATGTTTGTTCTAGAACTAATGAAAATAAAATGCAATTCCATTAAGCAAAAATGAATGAATCAAAATATCTCAACACCTAAGCCTTTGAACGTCAGTGCTGTGTTGACTTAGCAAATCTCAATTTTTTTGGCAATGTTTCCAAAATACTTTCTTCTGAAAAAAGATAAATTAATTTAAAAATTAAATAATTAAAACTGAAGTAGTATAGCTCATCAGCAATACTTTGCAGAAATAAGGAGAGAATGACTGGTACGTGACTGTATGTTGTCTTAAAATGATCTCCAGCAATGTCACTCACTACTGTACAAGCTACAGTAAGAATACCCAGTCTTTTTGTCTGGATTTCTCCCCGACACCTACTTTTTGTTACACTTTTAGAGAAAACACTGATTATTAATGAAATGTTCATGCATGAATGGAAAATAGATGCCTGAAAGCACCAGAAACTTGCTTGTACCTTGTACTTGATGTTAAAAGTATTAGCAGAAATTAAAAGTATTAAGAGAAAAAGTTTCTGGTTATGACTTGAATATATCAATTATTCAACAGGTTCACTTCAGAAGCACTTTACATCCACAGCTAAAAAGCAAAGATGCAGCTTTGGACCTAAAGAACTGACTAACAAGTTTGAAAAATGAGTCTGTGCTGTTCTGTGAATTCTTTTTCAGCAGTCCATTGTTTTTAGAAGAACTATACCAAAAAGCCTGTTTTGACAACATATGGGAATCAATATAACTTTCTGAGGGGACAGGATGGGATCAGGCTTCCCTTTATAACTCATCTCCACTTACTCTGACTTATAACTAAAATGTATTTCAGTGACCTCTCCTAAAGCCTGTCAATTTATTGATGTTAATTGGCATAGCACAAAGGGAACAGGACAAATTTAAGTTCAAAAAATGGCCTAGCCAAGAGTCTAAGTGACTAATTTTTTTGATCCAAACTCCTGTTGTCACTTCGATATGTTTGTAGTTAACCACTACTTACACTTCCCATTGTCTCCATACGACCTCTGGGCAAAAAAAAAAAGTCTGGGGTCCAATTGTTTCTGCCTAGCTTTTTTAACTCTTATCAGTTTTAGTATTATTTCCCTGCTAGGTATTAAGTTCACTTAGGAGGAAATCCTCCTCTGCTGTATGCCTTTGCAGAAATAACAGTACATACAGAGTCTTCCAAAAAAACCCTCACAGACGTAAATATATAGGGAGGCTTTACACATGCTGGAGTTCTTCACCCTGCAGATCCTTCCTCCCGCTGTGTTGTTACTGCACGCTAGTCCTGACTGCCAGATTCATCACACTCCACCACCACTCCCCCATTTTTCCATTTCTGCAGCTTGCTCTATGCCACCCTCTCACTGTTGGAACACAGAACAATTGCAGGAATTACAGCCAAGCTACATGTAAGGGAAATCATTATCACAGGCTAATTTAGGAACGTTAGGTCATTCTCAGCTCTGCAGTATACCTACACTATACGTCTGAGAGTAGACAGAGGCTGCGGTAGGAGTACTGCCTGTGCAGTAATCAAAGTTTTCCTTCTAAAACAATATTAAACCAGCAGACCTGTTTATCATATCTAGTTACATATCTAGCATGTAAAGTACAAGTGACTGACCTTCGGAAAGGGTCCTCAGTCAGAAAAAAAACACCACTCCTGTGAGTAAGGGGAGAACTAGCCTGTATTACCCCTCATTCAGAAAATGCAACCCAAACTCTGTTTCTTCCAGGAAGTTCCACCAAAGCTCATCTGAGTAAGCAACATACTTGGCTTCAGGTTTTCCCTCCTCCCCTTCAATTTTCCTTCCCATCAAGAAGCTATAATCTGTTTACAGGAGCTTCTGCTAATACCCAAGGCAGCCAAGCTGAGTGCTCACCTTTAGGCTTGTGTGGGACCGTGGCTGGCTTAGCTCATGGAACTTCCAGTGCTCTGACCCAGGTGTCTCCCCTGCTTCTCTCTGAGTTTCTGGCGTAAGCAGTGCATCTCCTGGAGGTAACGGGAAGATGCCCAATGATATCGGACGCTCCTTTCTGTTTTGAGAAAGATGGGTTTCGTCAGCCATTTCAGATGGCACACAATTTATTTTCCTATATGCCTCTGAAATCAGCGAGGAAGCAGGAAAGTTACAGGTTCAAACATCCATACACTGTGCATTCTTAAGTATACAAAGTAGCACACACAGTTTGTATTACAACGCCTAATAATTCCTCATTCCACATTATTTGTTTGCAAATAGTCTATTCTGTGGCTTTAGACAGCAGTTATCGATTGCTCTGTAGCTAATCTATAGTAAACAAAAGTATTACAGATATGGAACACAAACAGGAGTGTAAGATGAAAACGTTTCCTTATTTCAGACTAAATTAGTTTTCAGCAGCCACTCTTAAAAATACCATTTTGCACTTTTTTTTTGCAAGACAGTAACCATCTAATTTCTACAACAGCTAAACCATTAACGGAAGCATTTGCAAAAGTTATAAATAATCAGCTTAAAGTCCAACTCTTTTCAAAACGTATGGAATTTTTTTCTGAAGACCACAGGAATTACATGGATTTGTGTAACTCTGAAAAAATGGGTCAAGGAATTACAAATGTTAAAACTAGCTCACAGTCAAAAATTGCGTGCTTTTAACCAAGATCAGTTCAATGCTCTACTTCAACATAAAGCCACAAAACAGCTTGTGCCAGTAATGCAAATTACTTCATCCCAACTCTTCACCATCTCTGCTACCTTTATCACTTCCCTACAGCAAACAACATTTGGGAATCGCAAAGCTTTGTATATTGACCCTCCAAAGAAAATCCCCAAGTCAATCTTGCCATCAGTACTGTGACCAGTGAACAAAAACATTAGCAAGAGACAAAAAACATTGTGTAGAATGCAATTCATAGGATGTTACAGCCAGCCCTGAAAAGGAAAAATATCAACAGGCATGGAATTGAGATAAAGCAAAGTATTTGTCCAGTCAGAACAATGAAATACAGAGAAGAAGGACTGTAATAAACTAGCACAGCTTTAAGTATACTGAAGACAGAAGATAAAAGTGTGCACAAGGGAAGGCAGAAAATTATGCTTGAGAGAAAGCACTGCCTTTAACTACCCCCTGCAGAGATGGTCCAGACAAAATATTAAGATCTGGAAGATCTTGCATGTTAGCATTATAAAAAGTCAAATCGCAACCACATATACTTGCTTTTGTAAGGCTTTTCACAAATTTAAAATAACCTAGGCAGAATTCTGAGCAGAATTAGTATCTGCATATAAATTATACACAAAACCATGATAGGAGTATTAAAAAGCAAAAGGAAAAGCTAAGCATATTTACATATATATATATATATATTACATTTTTTTTTAAGAAGAGGTAATCAAGAAGGGATTATATTTAGCAATTAACCAGTAAACTCCTTTTGGTAAATTTTACATCAATAGAAAGAAAAACTATGTTCAAAAAGCAAACAATTTTAATGGGCATGAACCTTTCCACTACAGGTATACAAAGATGCTCCTTGTCACAAAAATCTTTGCAACTAATTTTCATATTGCATGTATCTTTCATAAATATTATTCCTAGTTAGGTTGTTAATTCAGAAGTAGTTCAGCAGAGCAAAGCAGGCAGCAAAACGAGTAAAGCAAAATTAATCAGCATTACAAAATAAAAAGCATACAATACTGTTCCAGCATTTCCAAACTGTGCTGAAATGTCTCCACGAAATATAGTCACAGAACTACACAGAATCTGATCCTAGCGATTCCAGCTATTGTACCAGGTTCTGCTTTTCTTTAGATTTCCCACAACTCTCATGTGTGTGGGGAACAAAAGACACACCACATAATCTAAGCTTATGTCAAAAGACGGACTGAAACCATTTCATTGGTTAAGAAGTCCAGCAACATAAAAAAAAAAAAAAAAAGGAAAAAAGCTGCCCTTCAGTAGAAAAGAAAGGCAGTGATAAAGCGTGCATTGTATAGGGCCCTTCGCTTTGGAAACCGCCTCCCGCAGCAATGGTTCAGGGCAGCCAGATTTGCTTACTTGCAGGATATGCCACAAAGCTTATCTTCTTTGAAGTCTCCAGAAGAGATAATTTAACAAAACCCGTACCAAAAGAAAGGTCACAACTGACATTGGTGGAATAGTTTTAAATAAATTTTATAATAAATGTATTTTGTTGTGCTAGAAGCACAAGATACACCGTATAAGTTTGAAAAAGGGAGCTTATTTCCGAAGTGAGGGTTATTACGTGCATGTTTGCATTAAAAGAAAATATCTGATTAGACTGAAGCCATTTCAACATATTTCACTGGTTGTTGACCAGAAAGCAAAGCAGCCCCTTCTACTCCCCCAATGTCCAAGAAATATCTGAAAATACAGCAGTGAGCAGAAGGCAAGCACGTGTTTTAAAAGCCTAAACTAATACTCTGAAGCGATGTATTGAAGCATTTACAGGAACCTTTAGGATAAACAACCAGATGCTCTGTTCTAAAATCCGACTAGTGTTAAAAAAATAGAACAATTCTTTTACAATTACATCCTTCATCTTGTATTTTTATCTTTAAACGAATAAAAGACTATGGAAGTGAGTTCCAATTCCTGTAGTTCCTAAAGCAAATTACTATGGGCAGGAAAAAACACAGCTTCCCCAAAACCCCCAAATCCATCAATATTCTCCAGTGGAGCAAAAGCACATTACAAAAACACTGCTTATTAAACCGTCTGATTACTTAAATATATATAAAATATAATAGAAGTTAGTGAACATAACATTGAATATTTTGCTTTTTTTGTTGTGTTGGGGGTTATTTGTTTAGGGGGTTTTCTCCCCACTTTAAAATAAGCACAGTCTTACTAATTAGATCAGTCTATAGTTACTTCAGATTTATTTCATTCCTTTTTATTTAAATATTCATACACATTTATTATCAGCTATTAATAACTGGTATTTATCTATTAATTGGTTTTAAACCTTTGCAACAATCCTGTGCTCAGACCCCAGTTAAATGTGTACTACCATCGAAAATTTACATGCACTGTGCATTAAGGAGAAAAAGTCACACAGTTCTTTCAGAAGACACTAATTTCCAACGTTTTGCCCTTCTAAATAACATTTACTATTAAAATTTATAAACCACAGTTGAAATATGTCACATTTGCAGGTCATAAAGCTACGTTTTAAAACTTTTCCAGCTGTTTTCCATTTGTAAGTAGAGTACTAAAACATGTGAACATTACTTTTGGTCACAATATTCTAACGCATCTCTGCCACCGCTCGAGGCAGCCAGGACAAACAGAACGTAACTTGGGAGTGGGGGGGTGGGGGGGAACAACAGGGACAGACAGAGCTGGCAACTTGCCATACAAGTATAGAAAAAGAGGATAGGATAACATTTGGCTGAACAATAGTGAATAGGCTTTAAGAGTTCTAATGCTTAAATAATGAAAGATCTCTTTTTTTCCCACCAAGCAATCGTCAGATTTTTTTTTTTATATAATGTGATCAACTAATCACTGTGGTTTTGAGATTATCAATGAACTGGTCTTATGTGACACTTCTG
Organism: Microhierax caerulescens; assembly: GCA_035590215.1. Lineage (NCBI taxonomy): Eukaryota > Metazoa > Chordata > Aves > Falconiformes > Falconidae > Microhierax > Microhierax caerulescens. The sequence goes on from JAVJGJ010000001.1 coordinate 119,578,525, forward strand.
ATTTAAAAAAAGTAAGATTTAATAGTACAAAGCCTCAGGCTGCATACATTTACGGCTACACAAAAACCAGCAAAGTACCTGATGATACACTGAATGGTGGGCTTTACCCATGACATTACCATCACAGCTTTTTTTTCAGGTTACAAGAAACCAATGTTAACAGCTTTCTTAAAAATAAAATTAAAAAAAATATATATACATAAACTGACTTTGTACTTGCTTAAATAAGTCAATTAAATTGGAGCATGTTAAAAAACTATATTGCCATACCCCAGTCCATAAATACTATGTTTACAAAAGAATCTGAACAGTATGAATAATTTACGTCTTTAATTTATTCTTGCTCTTTCTGAAAGGAAAAAGGAAAGCAGAGAAAAAAAAAGAGCACATGAAGCCAAGGTTCAGTAGGTCAGAGTACCTGAGTATCCTTGGTAGGTTCTGCGTCAGAGCTGGCACACCAGTAGAAATAGAAAAGTGCACAAGCAGCAAAACAGAGAGAGACACCAAGATAGCCGAATTAATGACCACCGCCCCGCCAACGAAGCCAAACACAAATAGCAGCATGCATCCAGGATTCATGGCGCTGCGCTGGCATGGTGAAACGCCGGAACCAAGAAGGCTACACAGGGGCCGAGGGTGTATCTTTGTAAGCAAAGTCTGTCATTCAGCCGCTGCCACAAAAACAATGCCATCAGCAGCAGCTTTCCACTCTTCTGCAGCAGCTCCAGAGCAATGACATCACCGCTCTCCTCCCCCTCGCGCCCGGAGCCGCCGGGCTCCTCACAGCATCTATGCAGCAACGCAGAGAGACACAGCCAGCCCGGGAGTTATCCTCCCCTCCTTCCACACCAAGTTCATAGGCTAGAGAGGTTCAAAATCTGCATAATATATTCACATCAAGCCCTTAGAACAAACGGGTACCACGATGCACCCCTTCATCAACCCCTTCATCAACCCGTACACAAAGCCACAGCAAGGTATCAATTATTTTGGGACAGCTCTGACATTTTTCCCTGCCTACCCAAATGCAAACACTCAAAAAAGCCAAAATTATTTAAGGCTAACGTACAAAGTATATCTCAACGTTTACCAATACAACAGCAAAAGCCTCTTTCTACTGATTTCTACACTATTCTCTTACTGCATTCCAATCATACAACAAATCTTTCTGATTCAGCCAAACCGTTGTTGTAGGATTAAAGAACAAAGTCTTGCAAACACAAATGAATGGATTTTTTTTCTTTCATTTCAGGGTGAGAGCGTAATAAATAGCTTACCTAATTCTACTGTGTGTTGTGGATTCTAGCTGATCACCCCCTGTTAACTGATGAAGTTTGGTTCTTTCCAAGTGCTCCATATAATTGTGAATCATCTGTTTAAAAGGACAGAGAAACAGCAAGAAATATTTAGTAACATTTACTTTTACAACTGCGTAATTCTTGGCCAATATAATATAATCTTCCCCTGCAGTGCTAAAAATAGTAAAAGCATTCAGAAACATTAAAGAAACAGATAAAGAAAGAAGAAAAATTATACAGTGTGTAAAACCACAAACCAGAAGAGATGCCTGTAATAAATAAAAAAACTGGAAAACTTTCATGCACAGGAAAACATTGCAAGGGCACACAAAGTGCATGTGATATTACAAACAAGAGTTTTGAACAGAAGTACCAGGTTCAAATTAATTTTGGAGGCTAAGACCTCTATGCCCAGCAGATATTAAGGTTTAATATGACACAATACATTTCACTACAGCCTAATTGCCAAGTACTGTGAAGGTCAGAGAATATGCACCTCAAATATTAAACATAATGAATCCACAAACCAAGAAACAGATTATTTCCAGAGGCAGAAATATGAAGTCAGCATCTTTTCTAACATTCAAACAAATTTAACTGTTCTGTCTTTTCTAGACGTGAAGTTTGGTATTAAATTATCTAGACTGACATCTCATAAAAAGGACCGAGTGCCTGTGGGGTTTTAGCACTCAAGAGCAGCTTTGCCTCCTTACTCACTTTTAAGAGAGACAGCCACAGGCCAACATGCAGACTCCTGCAGTCATGACTTATTTAACAAACCCTGATTCCAATCAGCCAAAGGATAATGCTACTCAGCATGTAACTGATCCAGGACACGCATAGGGAGAAGTAACAGGTATCGCTGCATCACTCTAAAAGGTGAATTTGGATGTACACATCTTTGAAATGAAAACTGGGAAAGCCTGAAGAGAAGCCTATGTGACACTTGGTATTTTTAGCATTTCTGCACTCACGTTCACAGATGAATAGGGCACTCAGAACAACACCAAAAAAAAAAAAAAAGAAAGAAAGAAATCATAGGTGTACTGCAGAAGAATGTAGTGTACTTTTTCCCTGAGACATATTCAGGTCACATCTCAAAGGCTTCCTCTAGAAAAAAAAAACCAAAAAACTGTTCTGTAAAACTCTAATTTCTTCTGCTATTCTGGAAAGGGTATACACAAACTCGTAGAACAGTGTTATTAACAGCCACTGGTACAACCCATAATACATAACCTTTTATTTTGGGGGCAGTTGCACACATTAGGACTGAATTCAGCTGGACCTGGAAACCTACATCTCTGTGTTACTTTCGAGTCAGGGTCAATGTGTCCAAGGCCAGTTAAAGCTTGACCTTTAGATACTATTAACTTCAATTAACAGCAGCTTTTCCACAAACACTGCTTGCTAGCATTAGCTATATCTGAATACATATATATTCTTAGTCTGAGAATTTTCTGGTAGAGTCAATGGGCTAAGATATACTGATTGACAGATATTCTACAAATCAGTAAGTTAAACAGTAAATACTGGTTACGTACAGATCCTGGTCATCCCACTATTCACCTGAACTCATTAATGTAATTCAGACTAGAAAAGAAAAATCTCGCTATTTTTAGAGAAACGTTATATAATCTACTTTAACTGCTGTCAAAAGCTTAAAAAAAATTATCCTCCAACAAAATGACATAAAAGCAGTATTTTACTAGGACCATCTTGTTTGCTTTCTGAATTTTTTTAATGCTTACTCATACACAGGAGCAATCAAAACATGTGAAAGCTCCACCTTCAACTATCCACACTTCTTGGTTTTTCTGTTTTCACCAAGCAACCAAAATTAGGTGGTCCAATGATTCCTGTGCATAGTTTTACAGAAGTTCATTATAATTCACACTAATTGAGAAATTCCAGGAAAAAATAATTCATCACTTTGAAATACATATTAAACCACCTGTATCCTGTCCATGTATTCCCTCATCATGGAAGGGAAGATACTAATGAACAGAATATTACCTACCCGCAAATACTTTGATTTGCAGCACACCAATTGGTTTCTTGAAGTAAAATTTTAAACAGAACATCTGTGGTGCTTTTTAGCTAGTGAACAGAAGCTGAGTAACTAGTACCTTACCAGGGAACAACTAACACATGGGGGAAAAAGAATAGGGTCAGTATAACCTGCACAACTTGTGTTTTGCAAAGTACATGGTTTAACCTACTTTCTTCCCTCCTCTCAGTCTATTCTTTTCTTTACTGAAATATCTCATCATATTTATTGCCCACATAGAGAGGCTAGAGGGCAGGTCAATTTAAAGAACTATGAAGTTTAGTATTGTTCGCAGATGAAAACGATGCTGATGGTAAAATGACGAAAATCTGTAGGTCACATAGTTCAGCATAAAGTGCATAAGCTATAGGAACACAAAAATAAGATGAAAAAACAAATACATGTGTAGTGCAGATTGGCAATTTCTCTACAGATCCAGGCTATACATGCCTGTGGTGTCCCAAAAATTAGAAAAACAGTGGTGCCCCATGTAAAGTCCAAACACCGTCCTGATCCAGGGTCTCCAGGATAGAAGTTGACAATACTGAAACATTGCCCACAAGGAACAGATTTCCTCCCCTTCCTACCCATTGATGGGGGGACCACACAGCTGGTGCTGTACAGTCATGAGACACAGGGCATGTGTTCTCAGCTTCTAGAAATTAGTTAATCAAAAGGCTGAACTAATACTGTAGCTTATTGGGAAGTTAGCTCACTGTCACTGCTCATCTACAATAAAAATTTTGAAGACTCCCTCCAAAACCACTGGGATCTGAACCAGATGACCTCCAGAGGTCTTTTCAATCTAAATTACTCTGAGCCTCAGCATATCCTTGAAGTGCAATCCTGATAAAAAGAAAAAAACACAAAAATACCTAACTAATTAATGCACTAGAATTCTCAGTGCTCAAAATCTGATCAAAAGTTTTTCTATGTTTTGAGATTTCTCAGCTATCCAAAGAAATAGTTTTAATATTACTGACAATTTAAAAATAGACTTACATTGATTTAATTGCTCTCTACTCAGCACAATTCTTTCCAAAGTTACACTGAAGGGCAGATGACAAAGGACTATATCTACTACCCTGTTCTTCAATAAAAGTTGCAGTCAATATTTAATCATCTTTAACCTTTTACTATTGATAGCTCACCTTGCTGCCCCTGAAGTTCACAAGTATTTTCATTATGACCTACTGTTCTAAGGAAGACACCATAAACACTGACCACTTCAGCACTGCTGCCATTAAATACATTGCTCAATTACCATTAGCTGAGGGGATTAAAGATAAACTCAGAACCTGGAAGAATTACCTTATTTAGTTAACAGCATTCCATAGTTCACGTGTTAGCTCATTTTAAGTCACAACATGTGCAAACTGACTACAATGAACTTTTGAAGACACTCCAGCATGAACATGGAAGTCATTCCCTTCGAATGCATGTGACAACTATGCAATGTCTTTCCATCTCAAAAAAATACTCAGATCGGTTTCCTCATTGGCATGTGACAAGTTCTACAACTGTAGAAAGTGTTACAGGTTTTTCTATGTCTTAAACTTCAGCATTCAGTGAAAGACAATTAACACCCTGTCACTAGTTTCTATTCCTACCCTTACAAAAATGACCACTCCCAACGTACACAAGCCTGGTATTTTCCTTGTCACAAACAAAAGCGTGTATACCATGTTGTGGTTATTGTTACCTGCACATTTTCCTTAACCAGGTTGAAAGCACCTCCTTTATACCTTCCTTTCTCTCTCAGTCCTTCCTTTTTGTGTCAATGCTTTAACTCCCCCGGGACAGGTTTTAGTAATTCTTTTGCTGTCAGACCAGGCTCAGTGCTACAGCCCTCGCTGTTCAGCCTGCGGATCCAATCAGGTTTGGCACAAGCAGCTCCTCCCTTTGGGAACGTGCCACCAACTGTGTATATATAGAACTTTCTGTGTCCCACATAATCTCAATTTATTAAGGTAATGGACATTTCTAGAATCTCCTTGATTCAGTACAGAAGTCCTAAACATACTTCCATCTAACTACCTTTTACCTTTAAGTATTTGCAGTGAGCTTGTCACCCAAGTAAAAACACCATTCCCACCTGTAAGCTTGACACATCTTTAACCACGTACAAGATGATCTTGCTGGCAGATACAATAGTACATAAAGATGTTCAATCCAGGCCTTTACACCAAGCTGTTACTGCTTAGCATAAAGCTTTAGAAATACTATTTGCTTGAACACATACCTAAAGTCTGATCTCAAGACACAGTGACTGGTACCCATGGTTACCCACTGTTGTAACTAGACATCTTCCATTTGGCCTTCTCTTCCCGTTTCCCTATACAGGGACTTCTGCAGGGGATATATTTATCCAAATGAACCTGACAAAGTACATTCCCAATGCCAGCGACAGGCTCACTGTTCTGTCACATCGTATCAGTGCAAAACACTGAGAAACTTCCATGGCCCAATTATGCTTCATTAAACTAAGCCTATGTTCTGTGTGTCAGGGAAAGAGATATTGAACCATCTTATCCTTGTGTTTCCCAAAGGATAAAGAGAATCACTTCCTTAAAAAGAAAAAAAAGTTTTATTTTGGAAATCTTTGGAAAAATTAGAGTAGTGCCACAGGTGTTAAGTCAACTCTCAAGCAGATGCTAAGTTCTGCTTTGTCTCAGTTTCCCAACTGAGTAATAAAAGTAAAACAGCCTTCAGCTGAGCCTTTCAAAAGCCAGTGCCATAGTCATGAAGTGTGCCCCATTAACTACGCAGAAAACTAAAGTAAGACCCTTTACTTCCTGCTCAGGGGGTTTGCTCTGAAAGAATCACTAGCAGCAGCACATCATGTCTTTGCAGCAAAGGCAAAAAAAAAGCACCAACAGGTATGTACAGAAGACAGGACTGCCTTTATACAAGGAATTTTCTGTTAAACAGAACAGTAAAAGCTACAGCTGAGTAACAAAACTCCTTTCTAAGTCTATAGAGCAAAGGTCCGAAGACTTTTGGATTAGACCATTGAATCCAGCCTTGTGCCTGTGTAATTACTTCCTGCATCTGGTCCTTTACAGCCAGAGAAAGATGAAAACAAGACTTTGCATAGTTAGATTCCAAAAGTCCAAATTCAGGAACTCCAGCATATGCTTTATTGCTCATCTGTTGTAAGCATTACAATGGAGAAAGATCAGCATAAGGTCAAAATACCCTGCAAGAAGAGAAAAGATAAGGGACCAGAGGATGTTAACTATGCAGGGGATCACAACATGGATGTAAGAACACATTCAGGCTGCACTCATACATTCTGTTCCGACTGAAGAGTTTACCCTCTTCACTACCTGTGACAAACGCCCAGCTGCACTCCACCTCCCAATCTGCCAACTCAACTGCTCCAGTTATCACACCCTAATCCATTGAAAATCAAGCCAGTTAGCTCAAGCACAGACTTACCGGGAGAGAAAGCTTAAGGGGGCATAGTCCACTCGCACCCATTAGCTCATCTCCCACTCTACAGAGAGCAGCCAGAAAGATGATTTAACAGGAGGATAAGGAAGGCTAAAGTCTTTTCCCAGAGCTGTACCCAGCCCTGCTGTTTCTGCAGCTGCAGACACCTTTTTGCTATAGCAGGCTGGTGCCCCGGAGCTGCAATGCAGAGCCCTGTCAGTGGCAGGCTGCGCTCCAAGGAGCACTCCCTGCGCTTATCACAATGCTCACTGCGGGTGTGGGATTCAGTTCTCTGGTTCACATCACTGGTGTAACCTCCCGTGGCTTTAAGCAGTTTAAATAAGTCTTGGTCCGTTTTGCCTGAAACCGTTTAGGTGAAATTGCTGTGAGCTGCTGAGTCAGCAAGCTTGCAGGGCAGCTGTCTCCTGCAAAGAGGTAGCCACAGGCAGGGAGGGTTAGGGCTGAAAGAGGACAGGGTTACAGAGCTTCAGTGAAGTCGAGAGCTGGAAGAAAAAGACACCCAAGTCCGAAATACTAATCTGTGAATTAAAAGATGAAGGGGGGACGGGGGGAAGCATATTCTGACAACAGGCAGAAGAGAAAAAAATTACTAGAAAGAGAGATTGCAGAAAATGCAGTCAAGTCACATCTTTAACACAACACCTGTCAAAGTAATCACTGCCAACACCTTGGAGCTTAAAAAGAAACCACCTTTCCAACATTCTGTTCGTTATTTGATCAACTGAAAGAAAAACAATTGCCATTACATCAGGTACCGAAGACAGATCACTTGCAAAGACAATGGTGAAGTTGATTCAGAAGGAAAAAGTGTTCCTTCCTAGAAAAACTTCGAAGTCAGAAAGGTTTCTGAAACAAGTATTGTGCGAGAAATATTTAAGCCAATAAACTTGATAACAAAATACTTGAAGTAGGCTGGACATTTGCCAAAATATTGCATTAAAAGAAAAAAAAAATGTTGTTACTACACAGATCTAAAGCACTAGAATTTGATGGGAGAAAGGGAAGCAGGAAATCACAAAGGGGGTGAGGAAGAAGGGCACTGTTATCGGACAGTCCTTTCCAGTCCCCAGGGATTTCAATCCCTGAGTCTTAAACACACACCAGACACCAGCATTAAAATGCTGACCTCCTGAGAGTCTATGACTCGGCGAGGTACATCAGGGACTATGTTTGTACTTAGCGGGATTCACAACGGTCTCTAATTGTGCTCAAAAATGTCTTCACAGATGAAGATAAGGAATATCTAGTTAGCTTCCTGAGGTTAGTCACACAGTTGTTAAAAAGGCTCCCAACCTTCTACAAACAACCATACTGCTGGTAACTAATCTTTGTCCTTAGTTCCCAGCCCAGACCTAAGCTTTTACAGCCCACAAACCCATTACCCACCAGCTCCCCATGCCCTATCTTTAATACCCTGTTGTATTTCAGCAGCTGCATGCTGGTGGCCTGAGAAGTGTGTGTACCTCTAGTAACGTCTACACACATCTGTAACCTAAAAACAGAGACCAAACTGTATGTAGACAAAAGCAGAAATATCCTAATTTAAAGGTGTTTGGGCTTAGAAGCTACATAATATGAATTTTTCTTCATCATTCTGATTTCCTTAAGTGTTTTGGGTGGTCAGAAACAGCTGAACACAGGGAGAGAGGTGAAACATTAAAAATGGAAAAAATAAAAATGCTGAGACTAGGGAAACAAAGAAAGTGGTAAACATGCTGGAAGGAAGGAGTACAGAAGACATGAGACCTGATTTTAGGAGCACAGAGGTATGAGTATACCATATTGCATTACAACTTAATTCTTTACAAAGAAAGGACAAAGTCACCTCAGTAATAATAAAGCCCAAGAAAACACCTCTCCCTACACCAAAGAGTGAGTTTAAGATGTAAAAGCATTTAATAAATTGGAATCAAACCAGCAGGGGCTGTTGTCCATTTTGGAGCAAAACCTACGTAAAAAGATATTCAGAACATTTCATTAGCATTTCATTGAAATAATGGTGCCCAATACATTTAGTTAGCTTGAACTCTGCAAAACAGAATTCAGTAAAAACCTGTGCCATTTCTACTGTGGTGGTACCCACAGGTTCTAACTAAAATAAACCAAAACTCTGCAAGCACACAGTACTCTGAAGTACTTCTAGTTCAAAAGGATGTAAAACTTAAGTGGGCAGCATTAAGCTTTATCACTTATCTTACATTTCCGTTTTTCAAGAGACACAGCACTCTAAGGCAACGGTTCAGTAACAAACACGATCTTAAGTAAATACATGAATATTTTTTAAGAGCCACAGAAGTCTTGTCACACAATACGCAAGAGTTACGTGCTGGTTGTGGATCCAAGCCACTTTCAGCTGTTGTCAGTACAACATACCTTAAGATAGTTAAGGAAGTATTAAAGGTAACCAAATCCAACATCTGTATTTGCTTTCCCTTTCCCCCAAGGAGTTTTTTTGAGCTAGGAAGACTTAGTATTATATTTCCCGCTTTGTTAATGGTGACCTAAAATGAGCTATCTGACCTTTCAATCAGAGGTAAAGCTATCAGAGTAAGGAGAAGAGCTGTCCTCAATACTGGGACTACAGATAAATCAGAATTACGCTGAGAACCTAGTCATTTCCTCGCTACAGTATACTAATTAGGCAGTAAGCATCCCTGCATGGGAAATACAACCTGCTCCTAAAAACCAAAGCATTGCAAGTCCCTTTATGCTTTAGAACCAACTTCAAAAGTACAGCTCTTATTTATTTAATTTAACAAAGTCAAACTTGTCCCATCTTCATTAGAAAATACTGTTTTGAACAGCTATCAATAAGTATGGCAGGGACTTCTTTTAATCATGTATCTCAGTAGGCAGCCAGTTTTTGAAGGTATTTGTTCCTTCAACAGTACAAGTAAAACCAACACAGAAAACTGCTGGAAAGAGTACTGAGACTGCAATTTCATTTCTATTTCTTTGAAGTTTGTTAGCGTGCTTTGAAGAATTGCCTTTGAAATATGAAAAAGCAAATTCATGGTTTTTTTTTAAAAAAAAACAACTCTGAATAACTGACAAACCTATAAAACTGACAAACAGTTAATCAAACTTACATGGAGAAATACAGATGTGAATGAGAAAAATCACATAGCCAAATGAAGTCTGGTTATAACATTAGCAATACAAACATCCGAGCATCAGCAACTAACCCAAAGTATCCAGTAATTTTCCCAACTGCTCAGAACACAAAGTTTTCCATAGATCTACATTTTTACAGATACTCTGAATTCATCTTGGTGTAACAACCTACCTCTGTATGTCTTGAATGAAGTGCATTGTATTCTTTCTTGAGTTCTGCCTCCCTCTCCTCAAGTCTGCTAACTGGAAGAAGAAAAAGTTTAAAAACAGAATTAAAATTGAATTCAGAGCTCTAGTAAATGAGACTGACTTGCCTAGGACCAGGCAACCAAATCAGAGATGAGAGTATTCTCAGTAGTGAATAGCAAGTCAGTTCTTGTGTTTTTAAACTCTTACCACTTGAGATTCCCAAATACACCACCAACAGCATAATCTTACAATTTGCAGTCCTCGTAAACAGCCCAAGTACTGCTAGTATGCTGATTGCTAGTCCAACGGGGTGGGTGGGTGGGTGTGTAACGTTCAAGGAGCCCTTACTACTCGCACCGATCCAGATTGTTTCACATGTGCACACAGAAACCATAGGAAGAGTCAGAAGCCACCGCACATTGCTAGACTGAATCTCGGGTGAGAGCTATGACTTCCAGTTAAGGCTCCACACTGGTTTCCTAGAACATAACCACACTATTTCCAGAGGTGTTTGAACTAGAGCAAACATAAAACAAGGTATTCTTTAAAGTAGCTTTGAGTCATATGTTGTGGTACAAAAATTAAAACTTCTGCTGGCATTCACTCATATTCCACTGAGATTCAGGGAAAGAAAACATTTGAATACTTCTGTAGGTATTCCAAGAAATTGAAATACATGGCACAGATTTAGACCTTCAGACAGTAAGTTTGTATTAAGTTTGTATTAAGAGAAAAGCTGGAACAAACTGATATACCTGTGCAATTAATTTGCACAAACCAAAAGAATTCAGTTCTTCACACAATTTATTTTTTGCCCATTCAAACAAAGTATTTTTTGCTGCTTAGATGCAAATTATCTTTTTTTTTTTTTTTTGAGGACGATATTTATGTGATATAAGCATGTGTTTCAAGCTCTATAAGTGAGCTCTTATTCCACTTGCCCAGTTCTAAATACCCCTAGGAAATTTCAAATTTATAATTCCCCATCTCCAGAGACTCATTGCCAAACACACTATCTGAAACAAATGCCAGCATCTTCTCTGCCATTTTCACATTTTCATATTGCTAACTGAGCCTTCAGAAAATTAATTATCAATATACCATTTCTTTTTGCTCCATATATCTGTATTTTGGCACAGTATTTTATTGTAAGTATGTTTCAATCAAAAAAATTTATCTTTGCCAGAGTCAAATGCTGGAACCAAAACACATAATCGTCTACTTGCTCCAATCTGTGTAAATACTCTTAGCTCCTAATCTAATCTTGTTCTTATTAGAACATTAAGTTCCTTGACACAACTTTTTCCATTCCACCTACAAATATCTGACCAAAGGTACTACATCAAATTTTATTTATACTAGCGCAAGATTGAACACTTTCATTTCTGCATTGTTACCGAATGAACAAAAACCTCTTTGGGTCAAACAGCAGCAAGCAATGTACAAGCATTTACAGCACAAGAAAAATATGTATTTTTGAGATGCAATGCAGGACAAGTACCTAACTAATGGACTATTTTAGTTTTTTAATTTTAGGTAACAGATGTTTTAAGCCTTCCCATACATTTAAATCATAGACTCATGGAACGGTTTGAGTTGGAAGGGACCTTACAGATCACCCAGTTGCACCCCCCACCATGGGCAGGGTCACCTCCCACCAGCCCAGGGTGCTCCCAGCCCCGTCCAGCCTGGCCTTGAACCCTGCCAGGGATGGGACACCCACAGCTGCTCTGGACAGCCCGTACCAGCACCCTAACAGGGAAGAATCTCTTTCTAACATCTAATCTAAATCTACTCTCTTTAAAGGGAGGTAATATGGAAGCTTGTCAGACATGCCTACAGAAACAAGCATCAGAATTTATAGTTACAAAGCTTGACATGACAAACCAAATTTTACCCACTTAGACTGACGGTCATTCTAGTCAGAAGTAATTACGTTTTACAACAGTTGACCATCAGAGACATCCCAGCAGTAACCAGTTAGCAGGTCCAAGGCAGAGCTCCGCAGCTTTAGCTGTGCACCCTGCATCCTGCAGTGGCTGGGCAGCTCACGTGTGAACCCACCAGCTCTGGGCTTTACACTGCACTTCTCAGCGTCTCTCCCTTTGCTGCAGACCAAGGGCCTGGTAACCTTTCTGCTGTGCTAAACCTGCTTTAGGACAGGCAAATAGCCTGGAAATCGGGAAGTGTCAACTGCATGACTAATTGGCTTCATATTCTGTGAAACCAGCTTCCTCTCCTAGCAAGAGTGCCCAAGCACCTGGCAAGAGGTGGGCAGCCCTGCCACAGCTCCGTGCCCATGCTGTCGCCCTGCAAAATGCTGCTGCTTCATGCTGGGTCCATATGGCCTCACCAGGAACTTGCAAAAAAACCATGGTGATGCACCCCAACATCGCTCGGTATGCTTGTGTCTAGACACTGCAGCCAGTGCTGGCTCCTGGAGATTAATTTTATCTGGTGGCTTCTGGGAGAGGTGCTTGACACGGTGCATTTAATCAAGATTAATGCTGCATTAGGTGTTACAAACACCCTTCTTCATAGCTGTCCATAACCCACCTTCATGGGATCCACCAAAGTGTTTCCCACCATTAGGATATAACAATTGATGTTCCATAACAAGGCACATGTTCTCCTTTTATGGCCCAATTTTAAATAGTTCCCTAAATCAAGTCATAGAAGACAAACGTAGATACGGGTACTGCATGGTCAAGGAGCGATCTCCATTACATCTGGTAACTACTTTTGTTACACATGTTAGTTTAAAAAAATTACACCCCTGGAAGACAATGTAATTGCCATTCAGCATTTTCTTCTGGAAGTCACTTCCAGCTGTGTAACACGTGACAGTCCTACAGCTGGAAGTTTCAGGTCATAAGCAGATGTACGCTTAAGCTGATATACCCTCAACAGACACCACGTTAACAGTCCTCAAAATAGGCTTTTCCAATACCAGCAGGATGATACGCAACATCAGAAATCTACATACCCAAAACATGCCTCCCATCAAAGGTAAGATCACAACAAAACAACCAACAGAAGAAGCTTCTCTTTTCCAACTAAGCACTGTGGGAAAAATCAGATACGCCCTGAGGATCAGAGATCACCATGGATCTGAACACAGCAGATACATGAAACTAGTTAAGAACAGCCAGAACAATTTTGAGGAAGACCACCAGATTCTTGCCCCAAAACCTTGGAGAAACTTATTAAAACACTACTAAAGGTACACTCCCATCAGTAGTAACAGAAAACTAAAAAATGCCTTCCACTGGCACCCAGAAATACACTTCAACCGAAACTGTTGCCAGTTCCATTTTACTCCACCAGCACACAGAAGAGTGGAAGTCTGGCACCTCCCCAGGAACACCCTCCCAGGAGGAACGAAGCTGGGCACTGGCACTGCCTGACACATCCTGGGCTCGCAAAGTGGCAACCAGACACAGTTCCCATCAATTTCACTTCAGTAACAACACAAAAAGCTCAGTCTAAGACTTTTTTTTCCACTAAGATGTCTAATTCTTAATGGGTAAATGATAAAATCAGTTTGACGATGTACATCCTAAAAGCAAAATATCCACTGTCTCTGTTGTAATATGTCTTTATAAAGCCATTGTACCCTCCTTACATCACAGAAGATACTACACTGCAAGGTGACATTGTGTAAGGTATTACATGTGCAGAATACAATACACATGAAAAGGTTTCACTACGCACAGTTATAAGTCTATGTAGAAAAATTTTAAAGGTCTCTGAGCATCGTAAATTGAAGCATAAAATTCAAATACTCTAGTGTTTATAAGCTGATAGGAAAGCATCCCACTGGAACAACACAGCAAACGCATGCCCAAGATCTACCTGCAACATTCTCCAGCACTGTCAATATCCTAACACTTTCAATGACCTGAAGTACCGATCTCAATCACAGTTCTCTCTCCAACCAAACCAATCAAGCCTAAAAATGGGAGACTAAATATTACAGCAAACTAGAAAGAAGGCTCTGGAATTTCTGCCTCCTGACAGCGTTACGAAGAATTAGGCAGCACAGCTGCCCACCCTGCCTGTTCAAAAATCAGAGCTTACCTCCCAAGTCTGATGGCTTTTACCAAGTTTGGAACACCCTCCATCTGTATGTTGTCCTCTGCCTCAAAATGCTGAAAAGCCTGAGGGGGAGAAAGAGAAACAGACCTGCTAGCATGCCAAATCCAACCAGTACGACGCCTTCAAGAGGAATTACAAGTTCCTGCTACACAAGCCAAGACAGAGATCCAGCTCATTAATGAGCCTTTTCTAGTCCTAAGACTATCTGCAGGCTCCATCCAGCTCCATTCTTAAAAGCAGGACCCATACCAAAATTAAGACATAGATCAAGAGTAATCAATCCCATGATCCAGTAGGACCTTATGATGTATTAAGCACTTGATAAACAGTACACACATCAGCCACAGATTGAAACAAGGACTGAAGCTATCAAACAAGTATTTAACCTGAAAGTGGCAAGACCTGGCAATAAGCAGGACAGAAAACTGATTTGTAAAACAAGAAATAAATTCAACTCCTTGACAAGACCAACATCTTCAAGTAGTTCTTACTACTGTGAACTACAGGTCTAGTTCTCAGTTTCAGTAGAGCACTTTAAATGATAAAGATAATTTAGCTGTCAATAATGCTCTGTTGATAGCAAATACCAACACATACAGCTGCACAGGCTTATCCCTGACACTTCTGGACTGTTCAGGTATCCATTGTGTCTCAGACTCACAAAATCACTGTAATTTATCACCAAAAACCTGACAAAGCTTAAAAAATAAAGCCTCCTTAACCATTCTGCTACAACCATACAATATAAAGACAACCATATGCCAGGGGATCCCTCACATAGGTTGAAATGAAAATAAACATTGATACAGACAATAGCTACCTAAAATTAAGTTATATATCATGTGGACCTAGTACCAACTTCTCATCCTGTCTCTGGCCAAAATGGTGTTTCACTGAGAAAAGTTTTGATTGATTGACTGTTTTGAAAACAGTGGGATGCTTCACTTATTTGGCTATTGAAGCAAGTCACTTTTTGAGAAAATCCAACACAAAATCAGCACGAACACAGAAATTACAGCAGACTGGATTTGTTTTTAAAGCCCAGTAACAAGTGACAATTCAGGAACATTAAATAGTAAAAGACATATAAAGCAGTTTTCTTCATTACTGCAACATTTACAGCAACAGAATTATTGTAACAATCAAACGCCAGCACCTAAATAAACCACTAGCACAATACTGCCTTAATTTAAAAAGGTACGTGAGCAGTTAATTATACACCAGTGGATTTCAACCTCCTCTCATCGCTTTTGTTCAGGTATATTAATAGCCAAGTTTAAAGCAGGCCGATCACTGCTCTAATTTTCCACTCCACTTTATTTTAGCCTCCAGCCTTGCAGCAGGACACTGTGCCATCTCCCACACTGCCTGCACCCTCTGCCCCATCTAGCGGAGCCTGGTCCCCACAGCACAACCCCAGCACAGCAGGGACTCTTGCAACTTCACAACATCGGGCAGCCATGAAAATAGCTGAGAAATGCTTCAGTTGGAAACAAAGCCTTCCTTTCCCGTGCTTTGATGCTCACATTTCTCCTTATAGAAAGACTCCTCACATTTAGTGAATGATACTCAAGGAAGGGCAGTGGGGGAACCTGCTTTGTAAACAAACCAATGTAGATGAGAAACAGCTGCACTGAGAAAAAAGGTGGCAAACAGTAAGCTCCAAATTTGTTAATCAAGAAATACAAGAAGTCAAGCTGTTCCCTTTTTGCTGGAAATCAGATTAGTTCTGCCGTTCTCAGTCTTTGAAAAACAGGAACAATCCAGATGCCTACTGAACAAACCTTAACATTTCAACTTCTTTAAAGGATCTATTGAAAAGCTTTCTTGTATTCCCTAGAATAAACACTCCAGTTGAGCCATACCTAGAAATAGCATCACTGACAAGATGCATTTCATACCAGTTCAGTTATTCACATCAACACGCACACAGATACACAACTCAAGTCAAATCTCAAAACAAT
The DNA here is from genome assembly GCA_035590215.1 of Microhierax caerulescens. NCBI lineage: Eukaryota > Metazoa > Chordata > Aves > Falconiformes > Falconidae > Microhierax > Microhierax caerulescens. Next base: position 119,594,691 of record JAVJGJ010000001.1, read on the forward strand.
ATTAAGCTTCACAGCTGAAAGTTCATATTAAGAGTCTCCCTGCTAACTAGACAGGTCTGTGTTAAATTGCTGCTGCAGCTCTATGCAGGTAAATCTCAGAGTACCGGATGCCGTCAGATCACATACACATCAAGAAGCTGCCTACCTGGGTGTACATGACAGTAATGCTGCTATTTAGAGAGCTCAGGTAAAAATAAAATATCAAATCACATCTGAAGAAGATTCACAAAAGAATCCAGTCTTGCATTTTCTCTTCAAGCCAGTGAAAGCAACAGTTCTGGTTAGCTTCCAAGGAAATAAAATCTGCATGTTTTTAGGTCAGCTGCCAAAATGTTTGTCTCATATCCCAAATAAAACCCAAAGTAAGCAATAGCAATTGCTGCACAATGTCACCTGACACAGGAAACACAATCATCTCAACAGTTGCGTCACAACGTTTACAGCTCAGAAGACCAAGAGCTGTTTATTGGGGGATTATTTTTTTTGTTGTTTGTCTGGGTTTGTTTTTTTTTCACATATCTAGTCTTCCCCAAATATAATCTAACTTGAGCATAAATTGCAAAACTAAGGTTTGACAAACTGAGGTATGGAAATACATCTGTGCCTTGGTTGTTCTCTCAAATGCAGTACGTTACCTTGGCTGCACTTTAGCAGTAGGCAAATCCAGAAAAGGAATCAAACCTTTCAACTCCCACAGCCTACCACCTCCATCAGAAAGCACTTCAACCATGCAGACATAGTGTTTTTCAGATTCCCTTGTAAATAAGTTACTCTGAGAACGATTCCTCCAGAAAGCATACTCCAAAGCTGTTCCATTCCTGTAGTAAGTCCAAATACACTACAGCTGTCTTTTACTCCAAAAAAAATAACTAACTTACAGCCTGTAATACATAAAAAGAACTGACATTCCTCAAAAGTGAAGCAAGTAGGAGAAATAAATTAAACCTCCGTAGCCCCCGCAGAATTCAGTGGCACATCATGTGAGCACTGAAAGGCACTCACCTCTTTTGGGAACTGGACACCGAGCAGTATCCAAAGCAGTATCAGGTGCCCTCAGGGAGCTGTGCTGGACAAGCAAGCTGTGTATCGCTATTACAAGTTTTTAACAGCTCTAAGTCCCTAGTTTTTTCCAGATTCAAGGTTGAAATTTGAAACATTCTAATGCTGTAAACTAATTAAAAGCAGAATTAGGGGTCTCACCACAGCAAAGACTTGTGCTTTTAATTTTTTTTAAATTTTTTAATTTTAATTTTTTTTAATTTTTTAATGTGCAAGTCAGAAATATTCAAGTTTTTGTAAGAAATGTTTAAGATTGTACCAAGACTGGTGTCTGTCTTAGACACATAATTGAAGTGGAAGGAAAGGAGAAGAGAATAATTTAAGCGTTAAGCTTTTATTGTTTGAAAACTTGGCATTTCCATGCTTGGTGCACCTCCGCAGTATTCAGAGGTGCCCTCTGCTGTCGGGAAAAAAAAAATAAAAATCCATAGAAGCCTCATCAAGTCATAAGACTAAAAAGAGACATTTGCTCGAAACCCAACAGCAAGAGCTTCTAAAAACTCTGCCTGTACCAACATCAGCCCTAGACAAATCTCCAGGAACTTTACAATATTTAACTTGAACTTCCACAAGCCACAGGCGCCGTCTCTCCTCTGGTCCCTGCACAGGTAACGCTGACAGCCAGCACACGGGCAGAAGAAAACTGTGGAAAGTTACAGAGAAGAGCAGCAGTGCAAAATGAGACGAGGAGATGGATCACAGGCCAAAGAGCCACACCACTGCAGCACATTCCTGCACTCAAATAGAAGTTGCAAATCCTTAGTCCTCTGCTCTCCTTTAAGCAGTTGTAGTTTACAAACACATCCCACCATGCAACATGTTGCACCACCCTTTGGCAGCACACTTGACTTAGGCAACCACCACAACCCACCAAATACCAGGACCGAGTGCTATACATCATGCAAGAGTGCAACTCAATGTGCAGCTGCCTGCACCACTCAGGATTTCATCATCTGCTGCGGCTCACAATCTGCCCAGCAGTGCCACCAGGTCACGCCATCATCTCTCCCTCTTCCCTTTTCCTCCTAAAGAGCAGAGTACGGTAGCTCACTCATCTAGGAGGTAGGTGATAGCAACTGTTCAAGTTTGTAACGCAGGGAGAAGTAGTCAGTTAACCACAGGAACTTAGTAACTGGGTGACACAAAATAAGCTTCTTATTTCACTTCTTTAATTTCTAACGGCAGATCGGCTCCAACCTAGCTGGTTGAAAAGGTGGCTAATGTAATCCTACATGACAAATTTCAGAGCAAAGAAATACTTTTTTTCGTTAACATGATGATCTCTAAGACGACAAAACCAAGCACAATTCAGGACACAACAAAACCATGGCTTCTGGAGCAATTTTAACTGGCATGCATGTTTAAGCACATAACAATCATGCTGAACCCGACCATGTAACTTAAGAGCTGCCTTATCCCAGGGCTAACTAGTCTTCACTAAATGCTCAGAACAGAGGGTGTTCAAGAGAACGAGTCAAAACTTTTTAATGGTCAAAACTTGTTCTCACAAGGCCTTGACTGTGCGAGGAAAAACACATACAGCACAAGCAGTCTGCAAGAAGCAAAAAGTCTTGTAGTTAAAGTACTGGAAGGCACCACGTCTTAACTGCTTTCTATTTTAAACCATTAATCATGTCAAACTGATGTTGCTACCTCAGACTCTGTACTCTTGACACAGAAAAAGCAAAGCCAGGTTCTGTTTGCTTACTTGCTCTATGCCAAGCATTTGCAATTCCCATTATCAATGATAACACCACCACTATTTTGAATGTTGATGTGGTTAACAGTTGGCAATACCACAGACTAATTTAGAAGCACAGGCATTAGTATAGCAAGCAGAAGAAAAAAAAACATAGCTAGAAGACTTGTAGCTACATCCAGTGAATTTAAGTGACACACTGGTATCTTCAGTATCATAGGACATACAAATCGCCTTGCCTATAAAACAGAAAACAAGGTAACACAGTAGACTACTTCAAGAATACGTACACTAGTATAGTTTTTATACCCTAGAAATTCAGAGCACTGAAAAAACCAGTTCACTTGCATAATACTCATTAGGTGTTCTTAACAATTGTGCTTATGTCCCCTTTGATCTTGCTCTGCATCAGCAGCATGTCAAATCTGCGTTACAGTCTTTCATGTTGTCCCAGACAACTTATCAACCCAAATCATAAGCAAAACCCAACCTTCAACACAGCCCTATTGTTTCTTCAAAGTTACACTTTTGCCATCACAAAAGGGTTTTCTCCAATAAAAAGATTTGGATACTGTTTAAAAGTCAATGTTTTAACACCAGAACTTTATGTTGTTATGATAATTGTTTTCCACAACACTGTTACTTACAAAAAAAGTAGTTCTAGCCAACACCCAGTGGTTCTACTGGAACAACTGAGTTTCTCAGGCAAATACTTTCATTATTATGATATATACGCACACATATATACACACAATTAATTAGAAGTTTAAAATCATACATATATTTGAAGACTCTATATTCAAAGCAAAAAAAATAATTCTACACAGATTCATAGAACAATATAAAGTGGTGTTACATACATCATCATATGTAAGTGTAATTTCTATACAATAAACTCCAAATATGCTGCCACATACATTGCCAGGAATCCAAGTTATTTTTCTTTTTTGTGCAACTTATTTTTTTATTAACAGAATAAGTAATGACACACACAACTCTCAGGGACATGATTTAGTGGTGGTCTTGGTAGTGTTGGCTTAATGGTTGGACTCGATCTTCAAGGTCTTTTCCAACCTAAATGACTCTATGATTCTATGGCATGGTGTAATCTTGATGCCATAATCGTGTTGTCAGAGCACAGGGTCTCCCATTAACAAGTTGTTTGGGCTGTGGACTTAGAGCACTAGCGTTCTGGAAACAGTGTCCTTTGTTACCAAAACAGACCACTCAACTCTTGTTCCAATGTTTTCTTTTCCCCTCTTCTGCTGCTTTTAAACACACACACATTTCCATTCACAAGAATCACAGCATTTCTGATACAAGTCTCCACAATACACTTTACGATTAACAATCTTAGCTTGACTTGACACACCCCTGGAAATCAATCATCCTAGTTTTCACTAGAGAAGACTGCTTGAAGTGTTCCTCCCTCACTGCCTGCACTGAATCCAAGAATATTTTAACTGCAATGGACCTGAAGAAGTACATGCCTCTAAGATTTGCCAACAGCATTCTAAAGCATTCAAATTTCAGAAAGATTCAGCTCTCTATGCTGCTTATGTTAATCTTAACATAATGCACTAACACCTCTACCCTGTTCTAGACTTACTCAGGCCATTGAAAAGGAAACTTTGCAGGAAGATTATTACACCTTAGTTGAAAAAGAGTTATAACTTGTTGTGTTATAGACAAGAAAGGTGGCCAAATAGAAATAAAGGAAGAAAATAATGACAAGGGGCTATTTTGACAACTGCCACTCTGCTTTTAGAAACTGATCTTACCTCAACCTTATCAGGCTTGATACAATTTTACTTCACAGCAATAAAAGCTGTACATTAACTGACAGACTTGCTAGTCTTAAATCAATAGAAGTTAGCTTAGAAGCTTGACAAAATGTTCACAGTAATTCATATTGATCATTATTTCTACACTGTGCTAAAAAGGTTAAGTCAAAACAAAACCACTGCATGTTAAGCAGACTCACAGCAAAAAAAAAATAATCCATCATTAGCAGCATAGGTCTTTAATTTTCAATCAAAGATTGTGGGGCAGGGGGATGAAATAAGAAGATAAGATTTCTGTGTGGGTCTGAGTATTTTTCTTCCTCTACCCTTTATACTCAACACTGGTGATTGAGTTTCAGTCAATGACTGCACCCCAATAAGAAGTAGTCCAGCAGAACGTCTAAGCTACAATGCATTCTCATCATCACTTCCAGTATTTCAGGAAAACTGATTGTTACCTTTTTCCAAAAAAGACACAAGTTTACGTAAATTACACAGAACATCTCTAGAAGTGGAAGTGTTCCTCCTTAACCCTCTTGTAAAAGCTAAATACCTCAGAAATAAATAATTCAGCAAAAAATACAAAAAAGCTAATGAGAACCAGCATCAATGGTATTCTTATCCCAGTAGTGCTTCTAAACTCAAATATATTTATTTTTAGCACAGACAACAGTTTAATGGGAAGAAAATTAGCTTATTTTATGATCACTAAGAAGGAAATAAGTTCTAAATATCTTCTGAAGTAGTTGCTAAAGATGCAAATAGCATGGTCTAAAGGGAAAACAAAACATGTAGGATACCAAAGAATCAGATTACACGGCACAAGCTTGTACCTCATTTGTTTGCCTTAATTCTAAGGAAAACAAACTTGCACAATAGTTAAACCTAGTTATTTGTCAAAATACAGGAATCTGGTAGCACAGATATTTAACATATGTATTATAATTTTGCAGAACAAAATTTAAAATGCACTAATACCACTGAAATGGAGTGCAATATATTTCACTTACTTTGATCAGCATAGTTTTTTGCTTTTAGTTCAAGCTGTCGAGTTTGTGATTCTAATGCTTCCACTCTGGTCTGTAAGTCCTTTTTCTCTTGTTCTTGAGAATCTTCAAACTCTATGAATTTCTAAACAGAAAAAGTTAAATTAGACTCAATAATTAATTACAGATTATTTTTCTAAAAAAGCCTGAGCAATGCTCTTTCTCTGAGTAACAGGTATACATTCATTTCTAGATTTATTTTTAAAAAGACTTTCACTTCAAGCAGCATGTAGGAAACAACACAGCAGCCCTTCACAGCAAGAAGGGTACAAGCAGGTTTCCAAAACAGACCTGCAGCCCACATGTAAACATGAAGGAGATGTTATTTTAGTTCAATGTCCATCGGTCAAGCATCCCCCACCTACATTGTTCTGTGTAATTGCTATCAACTAAACACCAACTACTTCAGAGAAGCCTGCCTGGGACTAACATAAAAATGCATTATTTCATTACTTCCTAAATTCACACACTTGCCTGCCCACACCACATGTGAATATAGAGATTTGAATGAATATTGGTGAAGCGTATCTTTACCTGTGCACCATGGAGGTACAGACACTGCAGTCGGGACTCGCCAGCAATAGTGCCAACAAAAATTAAATGCCGTCTTTTCATTCCTACCCAATTTTTGTTATCATTTGACAGGTTACAAAATGTTCATAGTCTTCATCAAATACTTAATAACCATCTCCTACAATCTGTTAACTGCATAAAAACTGTTTATGGATGCTCTGCAATTGTGCTGACAATCAGCACCTTCTGCTACCTTTACCAACTTTTTCTGACAATATTCCGGAGTTCACTGTGACGCATATATCAGCATTTACATTTTATAACACTAATGTTACCAATTCATCATTACAGCAGGTTTTAAAGCTTTTTGTTTGTTTTTTTTTTAACCAAAAACTTAAGAAATTCAGCGTGTATTGGGTAGCACAAAGAAAATTTCTAATAGCCAAAGATGTAACAGGTCATGTAGCATTCCCTACTCCGCACTGCAAAGAGAAGGCAAGGACACAAACACAAGTTGCACAGAAGGCTTATGGTATGGTGAGGAAAAGTATATCAGAAGCCTTTGAAGAAAAAAAAACAACAAACATCCAAGGCAGCTGAAGAGTCAGAAAGCAAGCTGCAGCTGGGTACCACACAGAAGCAAAGAGACAGAGGTGGCAGCAACTGAAAAACAGGAATGTTATAGGTGAGACTTTAATATAAATTTTTCCTACATATTGCTAGGAGAACTTAGGGGGAAAAAATACTTCAAATGCTCACACATTAACTTTTAATAAGCTACTACTAAGTTTTAACTAATGTGGTTTTACAGTTTTTTACAAAAGCAGAAACTTGTAGCCCTGTGAAAAGAGCTTCAGTTTAGCAGGGTGGTCAGAAGTTTTGCTCAAAAATAACTTCAGATGTAGCACTGCATCAAAATCTATGAAGTGGAACAAGAGTTCCTTTCAGGCAAGTCTCCACAGCTATCACAGGACTAGGCATGGTGTTCATATGACTGTGCTTGAAGCTAAACCATGAAACAATTGAGAAAGAGCTGACACCAGCCCAGGTAGCACTGCTTTGGGTTCTGCGATTTAAAATCAGTTCTCCCACTTCAAAAAGACAGATGTGCAAAAGTCTTTCTACCCCCTTAACACAAAGTTTGGGAACATTAATTTGTCAGTGTAAAACTGAAAACCTCAAACTTCAAATTTGTTTCATGTCTCCCTTGTAGTAGATGATACAAGAGTTTTGCCCCTTTTACATTAAAGATTCAAGTCATGTCTGGCTTATTCTTACCAGACTTATCCTTTTTGGGCTTCAAAGTTTGCCACAAATTTGGCACTGGGGTTAAAGACCAACATGGTTTGTTATATTAAACATGGGAAAACATGAAAGAAGCATTATAAAACTAAAGCATCTTTGTTTAGCTGCTTCTCTGATGAGTTCCCAAAGTCAGATGCGCCTCATAACTTGGAAAAGGCAAGTGACAATTATACTGAGCCATTCAAAGCCATCAATGTCATCGTTACTCACAAAACTAAAGACAGATGTAATCTTGTACTTCAAGTTCTTCAGCTGCAAGTACTGAAACCAGCTTTGTCATCTTCCACTAGTCTACCTTCATTTTGTTAAAGTCAGAACTTCAGTTACATCTCTTCAAAGCATTTTTGTAATAAGAGCTGGGTAACACTTTTTCCTCTGCTGAAAACTATACCTGATCACATCACAGAGTACTTCAGACTTTGAATGTTTCTATTTGGTTTCACCTCTCCTTCCAGTGACAGTATTAACACTGGAGCCCCAGGAGACTGATCATCTTGTCCTTGACTAAGGCTGTATGACTACAATGGAAGCACTAGTCACATAAACCCCCACAGCAGCCAAAGATAGGCTGAACACACATACTAAAAGACTTTTATAATTATTTTTTTACATCAACAATGCACTCCAATATTGCACGTCTGCATTGTTTAATGTAAATGCTGCAGCATACACCGGAACACGTTAGCCACTGTATATATGGATACCAGACATTCCCTTATTTCGACCCGAGCTACTGGTTACACAAAACACCAAGGCAGACAAAAATCTAGCTTTCCCCATCTAACTGACATCCTGTCTAGGCCACAAAGCCACACCTTACAACTCTAACAAGAAGCAAGATATTTTGGTGACTTTTTTTTTTTTTAAAGAACAAGATGAAGGACACCAGCAAGTCTTCAAAACAATGGGACTGAATATCGTGAAGATTACAGAAGATAGGACTCGAACAGACCTTAAAAGGTCATCTTTTTTCACCGCTCTGATACACAGTGTTGGTGCCTGGATCCTAATTTTGGTTAGGATATAATGGGGCGTACACACAGGATGTGATGCATGCCTCCTCCTGCATGTGCCTACTGCTGAAATCCAAGCCTGTGATACCTCCGTAAACTACGTTCGGCAACTCCCATTTAATCCTTCCCTTTTTCTCCAGGCAGTATCAACTATGTCATTTCAGTGAAACATTCACCTAACCTGTTCTTAAAGGCCTCCAATAAAAACTATGAAAAAGTACTTTGCCAACAAGATTCAGAAGTCTTTATGTAATCAATTTTAAATATACTTAAAATTTACAGCAATAATGATCACAATAAACATGAACTCAGACTACACAATGGAGCAGCACAGCACACACATTTGAAGCCCTCTCACACATGTAACTATTTAATCACTTTGTAATACAGTACTAGCCAAATGAAACATTTTTTCCTATATTTATGTCATCTTCTATTTCCTTATATTTTAAATTAGTGTTCCCGTCACACGATCCAGGTGCAATACTAAGCATATCTGATGCCAGGGTTCCACCTACTTGGCAGTCTTTATTACCCTATGACACGTCCTTTAGTAACTTTTATTGCAGGGATGCCAGCTTTTCAGCCAGTGCTGTGCTCTTCCTGGAATAGGTAGGGAAAATTAACTATGAAGCCAGCTCAGCTGGACTTACGGTAGAGCAAAAAATATGTAACTGAAAACAACCTAGTAACTTTCACACCATTTTAGCAAGCTTTCTGTATAATGGATCTTAACTTTGTTCTCTCAAATTAAAAACATTAAAACTCTTACTGCAGAGTGTTTACTTAACACACAATCCTAAGAAAGTTAACTTTGGGAACATTAAGAAAAGGCAGCCATCAAGTTGCCACTATTACTTAAACCAATTTTCATGGCAGTAAATCCTTTTTCATGGTTGCAAAAGTAGCAATCATGTACCAAACACCAGATTTCAAGAACAGTTTTATCCCAAAACAGTTTAAACAGCCGAAAAACTAAGAGATACGCTAGACAGCCTGACATGGATAAAAGGTGCAGATTTTATCCTGTTTTCAAGTCCACATAAAACACCTCTGCTATCCACACACGCAAGTATGGAGCAGTACTTCTGTAGAAGTAAAACTTATCAGCGTATAAAATAGCAGAACCTCAAATCCTTCTTCCTCTCCCACTTCTTTGTGACAGAGCACGCTGCCTAACATTTACTAGGTGGGAAGATAGGTTATGCAGAACTGTAAGCAGAACAGCAAAATAAGCTGGTTCCTCTAATTCTTTAGCTGTATTATAAAACATACCACGTTAAGTGTCAGACGAGTGACTTCACAGCAACCAAAAAGATCATGACTGTTACCTAGAGGACTGAGAAGTAGGCCCAGAACTTCTGAAATAATCTTTTTCTTTTTTAAAAGTCACCTTAACAAAGTCCACAGGCAACAACTTTCAAGAAGTTTCTTCAGTAACACTTTTAAAGTAGAGGAAATAAAGGACATAGACCGGGACAATGGTGTAAGGAGATTCCTAATCAAACAGTAAACTATTAATATTCATCAAGATACTCCTGCCAAGAAAAATTCCTACAACAGCAAGCAGGAAGTAAAAGAAGGTATGTTACTTCTTCAGGACAGTCAGAACAGATGATACGGAATATTGAACTTAGTAGCTCAAAGTTCTCCATTTTGCTATCAGATTACACAAGCAACCTCCACAAGGAAAGGAAAGAAACACAGCAAGCCACTAACTCCTTGTCCAAGAAAAACAGTGCTATATTCATGTTACCTCCTCTCGTTTCAACCATACCACAGCCATCAGGTTATCTCAACATTCAAAAAAAATAGTTGCAACCATCAAGTCTGAAAAAAACATGTAAAGCATAGCATATGCTCATGAGGTACCTCTGACAGACATTTTCACATATGTACAGCACAACTGACCTCAGCACACAACAAAAAGATGACCTTTGAGCTTTGAGAAAGCATCAGTCAGCTGTCCTGCTGGAGGAGTACTAGCTTTTAGACTGCATAATGCTTGGTCCTCTCAAGTTAATTTATTGTGACAGAAAGAAATGGAGATTGCAGTGAAGTACGCTACCAACGTTAGGTATATACAGCTCCTGAAGACCCACAATTAATACCATATTCTATTTCATCATATTGTTTTGGTTTCTGTTCTAGCTGCCCCAGGCCTGCTTCTTTCAATCTGGCAAATGCTGCCTGTGTTTCAAGCCTGACTGATTTTCTCATGAATTAGTTCAGAAAATACTTAATCAGCCTCTTCGTCTTCTCTCTTAATAAAAACATTTTCTAAAAAAGCCTTTTACATGCAGTTTGTGTCAGAACTAACTATTAAGTCTTTACAGCAACTGCCCCCAGACTGAAGTCCGTAAAGCTTCATAAAACAACTACGTGTTTTGCAAGGAGGATGAACGGTCTGCTGGCCCAAGAGCTAGGGGGACACCATTTGTGCCACCTTACTTCATACCAAACTAACCATGCCCTGGAACAATTTGCAGACAACATTCTGCACTCACTTATAACCATAACGTTTATGAAGATTTGTACAGGGGTAATGTTTTTCGAATTAAGATTTCGCTGTTGCTATCGCTTTCACCCTCAGTGTCATCATTCATCTGATTTTTTTGAAAATTTAGAAGGTAAGCACAATGACAGAGATAAGCACTGGGCACGACGTCTGGAAATAGACTTATAAGATGGCTTGTTCTATTACTGATAATGCTGTCAATCCAATTTCCTCCAGGAGTTTGGCGAGACAATGGGCTGGAGGAGGCTATCCCACACAGCTGCTTTCTGTCTCGCTGCTTTACCATCTCGCAGGAAATAACGCTGCACAAGCTGACTTGTCTCGAAGTAATCTTTAAAGATTTTTATTTCCATTTTTGCAGCAACATCCCAAAGTCAAGAGTTTACGCCACCGAGCAGCCTGCACCACCTGTTGCTGACTGCAGCTTTTACGTCCCAACTCTAAGGAACTTCAGTGCAGGCAGCACCTATTCTCTGTATTTTTTGCAACGTGTGCTCGCAATTTTTTGGGGGAAATGCCCTCTGCAAGCGATGCGGCCCGGGGGGGGGGG
>JAVJGJ010000001.1:119618464-119633908 GCA_035590215.1 Microhierax caerulescens
GGTGACCCCCTCCCCACCCAGGGATGGGGATCTGGGTGACCCCTCCCCACCCCGACATGGGGATCTGGGTGCCCCCCTCCCCATCTTGGTGACCCCGTCCCCTCCCTCGTCCCCTCGGGGTGCCCCCCCCCATCCCCAGGCACTTCGGTGACCCCCCCAGGCACCTTGGTATCGCCTCTACCACTGCGATGGGCTCTGCCCCGGGGGGGGGGCTCCAAGAAACAGGATTTGCCAGGATGGCTCGATGGAGGGACCTGAAATGACCTTGGCTGAGAGGTGGCGGGGCAGCGGCTGCTCCTCAGGTGGGGATTGCTGCCGCGCAGGGAAATGGCGCTGGCTGCTTCTTGCCCCACGCAAAGCGGGTGTCACACTCCTTTGATTTCACACCAGGGACTCGGCTCAAAGCCCACGAGAGCGCTGCAGTGCCTGTCGGGAACATGAACGGCTGGCGGGTCCAGTCGCTAATGCTGTACCCTTACAGCAACGCCTTTTGTGGTATGATATTTTGAAAGTGACATTTAATGTAACATCTGCCCTCTTAAAGGCCTCCGAAGACCTTCTCAAACAACATTATATTGACCTGAAAGACCGACCGTTCTACCCAGGTTTGGTGAAATACATGAACTCTGGACCCATTGTGGCCATGGTGAGTGCCTTGGTTTTAGCTGAAGACTACTTGAGTTTATTTGTCTTGCTCTGAAAATTAAAGTATTCACAGGTACTGTTACAAAAACACTTAAAAACTACCCAGTTCTGATAGTGGCAAAAGAAAGCCAAATGAAAATGAAGGCAATCAAGAAAGAAGTTACTGCTTATTACTGAAGTGTGCATTTATAAAATGCATATTAAAATGCTTAATATGTATTAAGCAAAATTACTGTAAGCCATTTTCTGCACCAAAGAATAGTGTGTTTTAGGCAAAAAAGGGTCAGGGCTGTCCCACAGAAACCCATCTTTTCTGTGTGTCTCTTTTTTTTTTTTCTTCACTCCCTCCAAAACCAATATGATTTGCCTGGTAGCATCTCTTTCTGTTTTGACTATGTGCCTAGGGGTACCTGCGCCTCATCTTAGCCTGTCACAACAGAAAGGTTTTGAAGTTGGCTTTGTACATCAGTTGTCTCTGAGGCTTGGTAGACTACCTCCTTTACAGGAGTGACAACAGTAATAGTCCTTTTTATAATCACTTTCAGTTCATGTTTTTTTCCCTAGTCATCTTCACAGGCCTGAGAGAGGTGCTTGGCTAGATTGATTTTTTTAGTGCTGGAGCCCTTGTTTCTTGTTGAAGTCTATTACTAGCAAAGATTAATCTTTGGTGTTTTCTATAAACGTGGATTAATAGGATTTGTTTTGTCTCTTCTTTAAGGTATGGGAAGGACTCAACGTGGTTAAAACAGGGAGAGTAATGCTAGGGGAAACAAACCCTGCGGACTCTAAGCCTGGTACCATCCGTGGTGACTTCTGCATTCAAGTAGGAAGGTTTGTGCTCTATTTGTTACCAATTCAGATTAGCACCATTGAGGTTTTAGCCTTTTATTCTAGGAAGTCAAAATTGTTGGTAGATATCCTGGTCTGATGGTATTTTATTTGCAGGTCACCATATATAACTGCAACTTAAGGAAATGGCTTGGTACAAAAGAGACTTGTTTTGAAATGCAGCTCCTCGTCAGAGCTTTGTGTAAGATCAGTCAGTGGCAGTGGCTGTGGTAGTGAAGTAGCCCTACTCACTGTCTGCTAGGCTTAGTTAGCAGGTAGAGGGGGAGCAACGCTGTACCTGAAACAGTAGTCTCATAGCTCTAGATGCTTCATCCAAGTTTTTGCATATGGAGAACTACTTGGTTGCTGAAAGCGTGTTTCTGTACAAAACAACGTGTTTGTCTCCTTCCACAGAAACATCATTCATGGCAGCGACTCCGTAGAAAGTGCCCAGAAGGAGATCAACCTGTGGTTCAAACCTGCGGAACTTGTTGACTTCAGATCTTGTGCACATGATTGGATCTATGAGTGAAATGAGTTTCCATGATGAATTGTGCCTTCTGAACACATCATCTCATTCCAGCAATTGACCTGGGAGCAATTATCACCACGGTTATCTTAGTCATTTTCAGCACCATCAAATAAATGAGTATGAACTAACGTGGTGTGGTTGCATTCGCTATAAAACAAATACTGCTTTCAGATACTCAAGTAATTTTACGTAGTCATTCAGTATTTTCCTCTTGTAGAAAGTTAACACACTCTGCTACGTACAGGCATATCAGAATGAAAACTTGGTGATTTTTCTTCATGGCAAAGTTGCTTTGAAGGCTACTGCGGAACATTACAGTTGCAAAAGCCATCTTGCAGAGGGAGGGGTGGAGGGCTGCATGAGCCGCTTCCAGCACAGCGGAACTGAATAGAAGGTGGTGGTAGCCCATGACAAAATTTTCCCCTCTACACCACTTTTGTGAGACCCAAGTGCAGATAGTGCTCTCTAGTAAGTGCTTATCTTCACGGACTAAAAACCTTGCCCTGTGCTCAGACATGCACACCCTGTTACTTAAAATGTTCAGGGTTTTACAAATTGTTGCCATTTTATCCATTCTCTCAAAGAAACACATTGGAATGCGCTTGGGTATATGCCAAGGAGTGCAATTTAAATAAAACACAACCACGCTTCAGAAAGACTTTTTGTCATTTTTATTTTGTGTAAAAAAGGCAAATTTAGTGAATTATTTTCATCTTGTACACAAAGTTATAATTTTAATGCTTTTCACATCCATGCTGAAAATCTGCAGTCTCGTAAAAATGAAAGTAACATTAATTTCTCCAAAAGCATTTTTTTCCACTGTTATGTACATTGCATGAGAAAGCTTTAAATTCTCTCATTGACCACACAAATTACCAAGAAAATAAAAGATTAAATTTGTACAGATATTGATCTATATATCAAATACATAGAGAAATGATGTAAAAACCCTATTTGTTTAATTTTGATTCCCGCCCCAACATTTTCCCAGGGGCCAAAGCTGATGCCTTTTTTGTAAAAATGGCTGTGGCATTGTTTTAAATATGAAAATTAAAAGGAAGAAAAATTCAGTTTAAATCACAGTTTTTTAAAATCCCTTCCCAATAAAGGATTGTTACCAAATATATTAGCACCATCATACAAGTATTGACGGGAGAGGGTATTCACATCACATAAAACAACAATAAAAAAACCCAAACAAACACTGAAACCCGTGTTAGTATCTGTAGAACAAGGAATTGATAACTGCTTTAGCTTTCCTCAGATGCAGCAAGGAAAAGGTTAGAGAGTTGTATTTAAAATATAAAAATCAAAGATCAGCAGAAAGATCTGGAGCAGTAAAGGAAGGGTAGCTGCGAAGGAAGGTACGTAACTTGCACTACCTTATGGTTATAAAAACCTGCTATGCCAAATACTGAAATTAGTTTGACCCCACTGAAGATTTCAGATGTCCAACACTTTGCTGCTCTTTTAGCCAAGTAACATGGCTTAAAGTGAAGATAAAAATACCTTGAGCCATGTTAAATAACAAATGCTTTACAAATACAGTGAAGCCTATGCTATGGATACCATAGCCGACAGGAAGCCCACTCGGAAGAGACCACTCTAAATACCTGGTAGAATTTTGCTCCGGTTTTCCTTAAGCAAGTGGTTTCAATTTGTTCCTCAGGTGGTTCACTTAGGACAGATTTCACTGTATTTGACAATTACACAATTGGGTGTATTTTGAATTCAGAAACAAGAGAAACATCACCCAACTCCTGCTGAAGTCACGTGTGTATCTGAGAACGCACGTCAACTCACATACTTTAGTGTTTAATGAATAAAATACCTGTATTCAAAGAACATTATATTGACCGACAGACTTCAAATCAGATTCTTGCATTTCTCCAACACTTGAAGCACGTTTGACTTCCGTGCTCGTTTTCCCTAGACATATGAAGGCTGGAACTCAGAAATCAGGTGTGAGCCTGGGCAACACACAGAAGCCCAAGGTTTAGCAACTCACCAATATGCCTCACTCGTTACTAGCCCAAGCTTTCACATTATGAAACACAAATTAACGCAACAGGTTTTCCACTTAAGCCAGAAGCTATCGATGAGAGAAGAAAGTGAGGTTGTGCCAGCTGACTGGTAAAATCTGCAAATTGTTGCATTTAAAAAAAAAAAAAAAAAAAAAAGTAAAAAAAAAATCAATAGTGATGTACTTACCAAACCAAATCAATGTTTGCAGAGCTGGATTTTACAGCAGGTTAAATTGAGAACACAGGAAAAAAAATAAGGCTCAAAGTGTCATTACAATGGTCTCTAATCCTACTTCTCCAATCCAGTCTGTTCAAAAGAAACATCATGGGTGGGTCAGAATCTGAGAGAACATATTTGAAGTCTACCAAGCCTGACAAAGTCCTTTCTATGGCTATTCTAGAGAGCTAAAATGTCTTCACCACCTGAACTTACAGATAGTTATAATCTGATAACCAGATTCTGTCAATATAAGAAACTGTTCTTAAAAAGGGGTCAGTATTTAAGAAATTTTACCAGTAAGGGAGAAGAGAATTCCAGACATTCCTACACTATACAGGACATTTTTAACTTCCAGTAGTAAATACAAAACTTTACATAATTAACCCCTCTTGCATAGAATGAGGTAAACCTGTGCATATTACCAATACTATATACCCAAAGTTAGAGCAATATTTTAGAAAATAATCAAATTGCTGGTTTTCAACTTTCTATGCATTTTTTTTTCTAAGCTCAAACAACAATATACAAAAATGGTCTCCTGGGGCTCTGTGGGTCGATATCCTTAAAGCATTTCTTAGGCTGTAGGAACACAGACATTAATCAGTTTGATTATTTTTTTAAGCCCTAATTTACGGTCAAGAGTCAGATGATCATTGTACTGCTCTGAAGGGGACCTGCTAAGACCCAGAAGCACTTATAGAACATATGCAGTTAATTCCTGAGTTTAGTTAATGAACCTTACTGGTAAAAGCTAAAACTCTTGACGCACATTTTTCCAGTCACAGCTCTGCAGGGCTGATTAACCATTTTACTAATCGACTCCACAAATGAGATCGTTTACAAAAATGGACAAAGTTTTAAAAATATGGAAAGATGAAACCCAAATTATTAAGAGCTCATGCTAAACTACTGTGTATTTTACTGATAGTCATTTTCACCCTTTTACATGACTTTTGCCTTTAAAAAACTCTGGACAGTTAAGCAAGTGGGGCTAATGGGATCCTTGAAGTGAGACACAAGGGCTCCAGGCAATAAGCAAAACCAGTTTATGAATCATATACTAGACAGTATGTGATTTATATACTGTTCTCAAGTCTCAGCCTCTGTATTACATGATTGCAGCAAGAAAAGAATATTGCAGGCTGTGCGGAATGGAATTAGTTTTAATCCACAATGTATGGCTCCTTTTAGCTCACCTGAAACCATGTTGAACGCCGGTTTTAAACGTTCACAAATAAATATTTAAGATGGTAAGGAAACAGCTAGGTCTTTCTGAATGGAAAAAAAAATAATTAGAAGAACACTCAGAAGTTCCTTCCCACTACCGAGGGAGGCCTGAGTTACTGTCCATCTAAGTTTCTTCTTCAGTCTAAATTAATAGCTAAAAATAATCTTCCAAATGAGGGAATTTTCTGAAATTCCAGTTTGGCATAGGGCTCTGTAAACATTTGCTGAAGCATTCCAAGACTACAGACATTCATGTACAGACAAGAGCTTTACAGTCCCAATCCAATGCCCACTGCAGTCAGTGGAGACAAGGCTACTGATATCGATGGGCACTGAATCAGACTCTAAGAACTTCTTTAAAAAAAAAATCCTATAAAAAAAAGTATTTAAACTAAATAAAAACATCTTGAAAAGTTAAAATCTTCCTCAGACGATGGCTCCATTGCAACTGGGGCTACTCACTGAGTAGAGCTTTACAGGACTATCTTCCACATACAATTTACGTCTCTTAATTAGGGCTTAAATGCCGTATCTTCACAATAAAAAAAACAACAAAAAAAACCACCAGAGGCGTGACCAGTGCAGTTCACAAGAGTCTTAAAAGCCTCCCAACTTGTACCAAAAAGGTTCATTTGTTATGACAGTTCATTTGTATTTGCAACTATATCGTCCTCCAACCGCTTCCCACAATCATGCTAATTAAACTTTAATCTTACCAAAAAATTAGAATTTCAGTTCTTGTTAACAATGCACAATAAATCTGAACTTGAAAATATTACAAAATTCTTTCAAAAGCTTCAAATACAACACAAAAGTGTCCATTTTTTTTTTTTTTAATAAATTGAAAAATCTTTTTCACTAAAATAGTTTCCCCGCCTTCCAAAAAATTCTGAACTGAGTCTAACTCATCTACAGTTAGCAAAGTGCCCCAGGTACAGTCACCTGAACTGTACCAGCGAAGTGGGAACAAAGTCAGTCAGTCTTGGAGAAAGGCTCCTTTCCTATCACCAGTACTCTCCCCATGCTTTTCTGAGCTGCCTCATGGTTCTTGTTTGATGTAGTAACTGGCAGATCCGTTGCTTTCCTGATCAGATGCTCCTTGGAGGAAGCTATACTCTTCTCCATCTAGTAACTCCTCCTTCAGCTGCAATGAAGTCACTAAAAAATAAAAAGATGAACATTACAGATCTATAAAATTCAAAGTACAACTTTTCCTTAAATCTACTTAATATTATTTAAATTAGGGACAGACCCCGGATTTCCCATTTTATTATATTCTGCATTTTAGTGATTCTTCTTTTAACACTCAGTATCCCAAAGAAAGCAGATGTTTTCTAACTGTAAGCTGAACTTGAAGTTATGCTTATATTAACAAGTTATGCAAATATTAACATATTTGAAGAAATCCCTTATAATAACATATTCTCTACAGGTTTTCTCAAGAATTTGGTATTTTAAAACACTGGTTTAAGAAGGTAACTGAACACGTTAATAGGAACAACGACTGCTGCGGAGATTAATGCTTATTTTACTGTTTACTCTTTTCTTTACTCCTTACTTCCTATTTAGTCTTTATGCAAATAAAAATAAGATTAACTGTTGGCCACTCACAGTCTACAATTCACATTTCTTAGCCTAATTACTGTAAGTGATCTGCGAAAAAAGCGCCAAGATTGCTTTCTATAATAACTGATCAAGAAGGTTCCAGTTTGCTTTAATTGATCCATTCACAAATTTACCAGGAAGACAAGGGTTTTAATTCTTAAGTAATTCTACACAACTGCAGCACAACTCTTCATTTAGGTCAATTTTTCCATCACAGGGAAAACCCCAGATAAACCCCAAAGTTTTAATCTCATTTGACACAATTCTCAAAATCACTGCAGGAAGCTAGGGCAGACCCAGCTCAGTTTAGCTCCAGGTTCCACTCGGAACAAAGACACCTTTTTTCCTTATCCCAGGTCAACGGGCCCTTCCCCGACAGCTAGATCTGTGATGGAACAGAAATCAGTGGATGCATCTTATTTTAATACAACTAACTACCATTCAAAGACAATGAGATCTGAAATAAGGGAAACTGATGACAGAAGTTTGTTTTTTTTTTTCTTTTTTTAGCTCACCCAAAGCTGTCTAAATTACTTCTTTTCCCCAATCACTTCAAAGTTAGCCGATTAATTCCATGAAAAACACTTGTAACTATTCTGGTTGAAATTTAATTACTTTAAAATAGATCAACATCTGTCAACAACTCCCTGCTCTAGGGTTGTGCAAGAGTTTCCTATAGCAGCAGCTGGTTCACCTTGCACAATTCAACCCAGCAACTGGCCCATTTAATCAGACCTTACCACGAGCATCAGACTCACCTAGAGTTCTTTTCCCTCACCATGTTTAAAGCTCTATTTTTAGGAAATCTTTCACCTTGCTGATACTTTTCCCTCCCATACCTATTCCGTTATCTAGGACTAGTGGCCAAAGGTACATGAGAGACCTTAGAAATCCCCATCACCTTTTGAAGTGTCCAGTCATAGCACTGGCAGTAAAGTCATCAAAACGAAGGATGCTTCCTAAGGTAAGGCTGGCCACAAGTTACAAAGACCACGTAAGGATTCATCATCAGAAAATGCACAAGCTGCAAAGCAGCTACACCTCACAAATATAGAACAGCACAGTTTGGATTTCAACAGCCTCTATATTTCAAAGAGAGTTTTCAAGGGATGGGAGAAAACCGTTCTCTTATCTTTCAGGGAATGTGCCTTAAGACTTTAGTTTTATACTTGGACGAACTCAAGTCTCTGAGCCACAAAACTCTCTGGAAACAAGTTTAAACAAGTCAAGGTATACAGATTCTAATGGTAAGAAAGGCCTAACAATCTCACTTAGAAGAGTATTTCACATAAAATCTGTCCTAATGTCACATTAAGGACTGTTAAAGATTATTGTTAGTCAAGTTTGCTGACGCGCAGGTAAAATAACTTTCAACATCAACAAAACTGTTGATTGGATCATGTGCTAGGCTGTCGTATTAGAAAATATCTTGAAAAAAAAGCAGGTCCAATTCAGTATGACAGATTATAGATCCTTTTCTGTAGCTGACCTTCCCACATGTCTGCAGTGTAAAATAATGCCCCATCCCTCCAACTCCACTGTTTCCAAGAAAACACCAAGAGAATGAGTCAGCACAATGATCTGATGCTCCAGATGTAGTGTACACAGGCTGTCTGGAACTAAACCATCCACTTCCATCAGGACAAACTATTCATTGTTACGCGGTAGAAAAAAACTCCCAAGTTGTAACTGATTCTTTTAAAAAAAGATATTGGGAAATCTTGATTTGCTTATCATTAAAAATTGTGTGACATTTAACAGCTACAGGCTTACCCTATGTTCTTACTCACCATGTCATCTATTGCACACATATTTCTTGTACAATGGCTATCATGTTGTTGCTGCTTTTGACTCAGGAGGTAGCTGCCTGCCTTTCAAAATTGTCAAATTATTGGAAAAATGGTTTGAGAACCTTTGGAATAGAGCTGCCATATGAAACTACAATATTGCTTAGAGGCGAGAATACAGATGGATCTGTTTCCAGAGAAGAATGATGGGAGAAGGCACAAGGTGCTCTCTGAGGTAGCAACTGGCTACCTCTGCTCCCTTTATTATACGCATACAAAACATATTTTCAGTTTAAATCAGCCATGGAAACAAACGTATGGAGTGTACAAAACGTGTATTTGTGCAAATTCAGATTGGTTGTGAATTTTGAAGATAATTTGATCCTGAGAGAAACAATTACTTCGGAAAGAACCTGAACACTTCAGATTCTTAAAAATGTCATTAATATGTTTTACTGTGACAAGAAGAGTCACATACAGCAATGCTATTTATTGTTTCTGAAAATAATCATATAAAAAGTTTTATTTACATACAGCTTCCCACAGATGTCTCATCTAAAAACCTGGCAAATAAGTCACTTCTTTTGTTTTAAAAATGAGCCATCTAAATGGCAACCTGAATTTCCTACATCTCATTCTTTCTGATCCAAGGACACCTGGTTCTTATTCCTACACGTGTTACAAAAAGCAGAGTTAAACCTGTGTTAATTGATACCTATTTCGTACAAGGCAGTATACCTACACAATCAATGTATTAAATTAAAATGATGTTCAAATGCCAAAAATATTGTAGCAGTTGTCCACCCACAATTCATACAAATTATTAGTAGCAACATCTACCCTGTTTCAAGTTATAAAAAATGGTTATTCTCAATTAAAATGTTCCTTTTATAGCATACTTAAGTATAACAGCTGTTTACACACACATTTCCAAATTAATAGGGACTTAGGGAGAGGCCACAAACTTTTTGAACAGAAAAGCAAAAACACTACTTTGTCACCCACTTTTCTTATGTCCTTTGTACTGCTGTGATTTAGCTTTCTTCTTTTGTTTTGATGAACTTGACTGGCTATCTCTTGATGCTGCAAAAAATTAAGAATTCAAAATTAAAGTGTAGTATCTTGGAAAAACACTTCAGAATGTGTCAAAGCTGCTACATAGTTACAGAGCATTTCCTTAGTGCCTGAACAAAGGCAGAATACCTTTGTTGTGGGAAAAGCCTCCCATTAAACAACTAACAGTTCTCAAAATGCAGTTACCGATTATTATCATATAATTTGACCTAACAGGACAAGTCTTGATGCACTAAAAATACAGCCTTCTTACATATATACTTCTGCACATGAATAGCTACACACACATTGAGTTACATCAAATTCAGTATGTAAAGCATATAATTTGCAATCTTGAAGCAATATAAATTCTCAGTGATATTATCCAGAACTGACAAGTAACAGGCTTTTGCCCTGCGTCAAATTAGCATCTTCTGGCTTTAAAGAACAGTAAGTAGTCACAGAAACACGCAGAAGTACTTTTGAAGTCAAGGTGGAATTGATTAGAACTGCGTACTTCTAAGCATTAGCAAGAATTTGTTCTATCCTTGTTCTGCCTGGTGACCTAACTTGAAAAGGATGAGTCAGAAAAATCATCACCCATGAACAAGGACCAGTAACTGCTGCATTATTTACAGAAAGGAACTTACATTGTGGCGCTGGAGGCTGTAGTTGATATCCAGTTAGCTGACACCATCCCACCGGATAGAGGTCTGGGGACTCGCAATCCACCCACTGATCATATTCATCTTCCCACCCATCAAAGTGTATCCTCAAAAGACGATGGATAATGCGAGTTACTGTGGCCACACATACCAGCCGAGGTTCCATCAGATCAACAGCCTCCAGTTTCATTCCAACATGAAACCCATGGTTTGGAACTTCCTGGAAAAGCAAACACAGACAGGGCAACCACCAGTGAACACACACATTAATTAAGATGATTTAAGCACAGTGTTGTAATAATATTTCAGTCAGCTTAACATAGGAAAATACCAAGTATAATTTAAGATATAATTTCACGTACCCCTGTATTTATTTAACATTTCAAAAATATTCAAGCTTAATATCCTCAAATGGTTCTCATTTCTAGAAATGTCTGTGGCTCTAATTTTTCAAAATTGTATTTAATAAAAGGGGTTAATTCATGAACTATGCAAATGGAAATTTAAAGATATTACTAATTACAATTTAAATATACATATAAAGTGTTTATTACCTTATTGAAGAGCTTTACAGGTGCCGCTATTGAGTCAGTTTCCCTGAGGTAGTCAAACCATTTAAAAGGGAGTTTTGCATAACCTGTGGATTTTAAACAACATTTTTAGACATCAATGGCAAACTTTATGCCTAAGAATAACAACAACAATAGTATATTGGCACTGTGTTATGGCTAAAAACACACCAAAAGCAAAACATTAACATCAGAAACTTCCACTCTCTAAGCTTTGGTCTAAGGGACACAACAGTCACCTGGACATTGCCCATGTGCAACAAACAAGATGAATGAACCTCTGGATAATATAGAAAGTGTCATTCAACGTTAAGATTGGTCCTTCATACTTGAAGCTTTCTGTCCACGCAGATCCTTGACCTCTACAACGCCCCACACAATGACCCAGAACAGATCATGTAATTAAGCACATCCCACGTCTTTCCTGTGGGGAAAGAGCTGTGCTATTGACACACAGAGTGCTAAGAGCAAGCGTGAATATTTTAAAACTCAAACAAGGCTAAACCAGCAGTAATATGGACAATTACAGGGTTTTTAAATTTTATTTTAGAAATTATAGAAAATAAACTCTCAAATATATTTAGCTTTTGTTCATCCACTTAATATGTATAACCCCACAGGATCAGTTTTTACTTTGGGCAACTTCTACAACTGCTTAAACCAAGAACTCTCAAATTCTAGCTGGAGCAACAAGAGCTTGAAAGATTTCTTTGTAGAAGGATGCAGCGTCGGGCATTCTGAAATGACTGCAGTATAGCAGGATGGCGAGCTATGAGGAACAGTTGGATTTCATCTAAGTGGGGGCAGAGAGCTCCCACCGAGTCCCAGCTCGGCACTGCAGGGCCAGAGTCCTCGGGACAGCTAACATTCACAGCCCCAAATGCAATTCCATGCTTGGAAGTGTCTAAGCATCTTCACTTTCTACTGGTTTCAGCAGGAGGTGAAGAGGTTTAGAAGGAATGAGCTTATGAAGGCCAGTGACTTCACAGCAAATTTAACTTATCCACATCAAGGTTGTTCACATTAGGCATGTAGTACCTGCAGGAGCAGATGTAACTGGATAGCTAACAATTAATAAGGGTAGTAACGTATCAGTTCCTGTGACTAGACCAATGTATTTGTATACAAGTCCTTTAATTAGCTTCTCACCACACGCACTAGAGGCAAGTGCACACGGTCCTTGTTAGAGCAGTCAGAATTAACAAACACTCCACTTTCAAGCCCAGAATTTGGAAAGCTAAATACCTCTCTTGTAAGAGCTAAGAAGCTTTAATCATTTTGATTCTATTAAATATGCTAATGTGCATTATGTTCTGTATTTTACTCCTGTTATTTCCTCTTTCATATTACTTTATAGATTGCACATGCAATAATCTAAATCACCTCTCAGTGGATGATACCAGACTTATGGAAAACTGCAATAAAAGGGAAAATATACACGAAGATAAAGAATAAGGTTGCCATGATACAAGAAACACAGAGGCATCATAAATGTGCTAACAACAAAATTCACATACTATTGTGTAGGTAGTGTTTGAAGAATAGAGAGGAAAAGTTTAATCATAGGAGTTCTTTTTCCCATTCTGTATCATCAATTTAATGTATTTATTTCTAAATTGATTGATACATATTGATATGCATGCTTTTCCTCCCACAAAAACCCTTTTCCTATTTTAAGAGATTGTTGCACCACGTATTTCTGAGGGGTGATTATACCCATGAATTGCTAGGCAGTAAATCCACTATATGAGCTGACTGAAAAATAGTAGTTTATCTGGCCAACTGCACTTTCCACGTACTGAAAGATGATGGATTCATTGGTGTGCAATAATGAAAGTGATACAAAATTATTTTCTTCATGTTGCATTACACTGTCTTTGTAGTTATTACCTAGAAAAGTAATTCAATAAATACAAGTAGAAGCCTGCAAAAATGAGAAGAATAAAAGAAATCCATAGGAAGCTGTTATTTGCTGTTACACAGCTAGTTACAATCCTCTTCGTAAATCGCTAGACCAAGACAATAAAATGGAAAAATGAAGGCAATACAGTCTTCTGTAGGCGTATGTGCTGGTGGACAGACAGCTTTTTCTCACAGAAGGGATTACGCAGCATACAGCTCTAACAGCTACTTCCTCGAAGCTCCCTTGTGCATATTCTTCAAAAAAATTAACTGGTATTGCTGTGGATTAGCCCAAGTCTGAGATTCTTTACAACATTCGTTAATCCCTTTGGCGGGCAGGACTTCCCAAGGAATGACATATTCTGAACAGTCCTTCCAGGGACTAGCATACTTCCCATTCGCTTCATGGATATACTACTCAGCCAGTGGCTCTCCTCCATTTCCGAGAGCAAAAGCAAATTATTTTAGCCAGAGAATCAATCAGATGTTCAATTTGCCTTTTCTAAACAAATGTTCGTTATCTCCATTTTAGATTACTTTGAAGTCATGCTGCTGTACTCGTTTCAGACTTGAGAAAGTCCTAAAAAGTGACATGAATTTTGTAGACTAAGAAAACAAAGCATATGGCACATACAATATCACTGAAAAATATTCAAAATAAAATGTGGTCAGAATGCTATATGTACCTCTGGGTGGAGTTAGTTCAATCATGTTAATTTCACAGAAACCAACAGGGAAAATAGAAGGGGAAGTGGCATGGTAACAAAACCAATCAGACCCATCTGCTGCTTCTGAGCCATCAATCCCAATCATAAGATAGCCATCTGCTAACACCTTTGTAAAGAAAAACAAAATTTTACATTAAATACCTTAAACTGTGTGATAAGGCTAGAAAGAAAGCATGCCATGATTCAAAAGAGTGAAAAGTAACTTGGTAATAATGGAACCACACTTAGAAGGACATTAAATTGTAACAAAACATTGTTGTAATTGTAAAAAACCCCAAATCATACCTGTGTCCAAGATTGTGTGTACTATTGTTGAATGTACCTTTGTAAGCTGCGAAGTTAAGATATAACATTTCCTTTTGCTGATCTCTAATTGTTTTTTCTTGTGAACATCAGCTCTACTTCTAAAGCTTTATAATTCAGCCTATTCTTTAGCTTGCAAGGATATTCTGCACACCATTAATAAGAAAAAAAAGACTCAAAATCACAGCCACACTCCTCATTGGTAAGGTTATACATTTTAATTGGTAAGGTTATATATATGCTAGACTGTTTGTTACACATTCTTCCTCTTTTAGAACAGATTTCACATGGATGGGCTCCCTTTTGATCAAGCTAGGAAAGAAGTACAGCCTTAAAATGTTTTCATAGACTTCTGCAAGTCAACAAGATGAGATTTCTTTCTGAACAGTTGCAAAACACTTGGCATAAGCAGCAGAAGATTGTCCTGCAAATTAATCTCACAAACATTCTAATTAAAGGAAAGGCTGAATTTCCAGCAATTAAAGTCAAGACAAAAAAAATTTACACGAGTATACTGTTTTTCATAGCAGTGGTACATAAACACTTAATGGACATATCCTACATACATTCACTGTATGAATGAATTGCATTTATTCTGCTTTTGAGCTTTTTGTTTCAAGCCTGAATAAAGGTGAGTGAAAAAACAATTCCTATCTACCTTCCCAAAATACACATTTGTTTTCTTACCTTTCTAATAGTTGCCACACATATTGCCGAAAGGTTTAAGGGGTCTATAGCTTCCAATTTCATGCCTTCTTTAAACCATTCTCCAGCTGCATCAACCTCTTTTACCTGAAGAATCACATAACAGCACCAGACACTAAGAATCTTATAGGCCTGGAACAAAATACAACCCCACACTGCCAAGGCAACAGATGGAAATACCTGTTCTGTCATCTCTGCTTATGTCAAGGACACCAAATTAGAGAAGTGCTTGAATAAAAGCAGTACTGCTTGTGCTGGGCATATTTCCAGGACTTAAGTAGAGTTTCAGGTCTGTTTTACACACACCAGGAACTAAAAAGTCCTCAGTGCTGAAAAACCAGTGTTCTTGCTACCAAACTCACCTTCATAAATAAGTGTGGTGGTGCATCGAAATGCCCGTCCTGTTTCTTGGTAATATCTACAAGAAATAACAGCACACACCGTTCAGAAGTTTTGTTAACAGAGCGGACAGTTAACAGCACAGTTTTTCTGAATACATTAGCTAATGCAGTGCAGTCATCGCAACCACTAACACGTGAAGGACATAATCCATCTATTTTCCTTATTGACTTCTGCCTGAAATACCTCTATAAACACAATGCCCTTTATGGACCACCCCCCCCCCCCAATGTTCAATATTGAAGAGACCAC
>JAVJGJ010000001.1:119634008-119653483 GCA_035590215.1 Microhierax caerulescens
TTGATTATGTCACAAAATTCATACAAATATACGTAGAAGCTTTGCAAAAAATTGGGAAGTAAACTACTTTGCACTATATTATTATTTTATACCATTATAAATAATAAGTTTAATTATATTATAATAAGTATATAAATCTAAATAATAATATAAATATATTACAATAAGTTAAATTTTATATTGATATACGTATCTATACCTGGTTTTAGCCAGCTGTTGAATACTACTTTCCAAAGGGAACCCCATGAACTCTGTTAAAAGACACTATTTCTGGGAAATGGCACTGTGCTTGATTTCTCCAACTACTCTTATTTATAAAGGTTTCAGTGAAAGTTAAAGCAATAGGAATACTTAAGGTTTTCCTGAAGGGATACCTTGCAGAATGTTTTACAGAAATTCTTTTTTGGCCAAGGGACACATCCTCAATGGAGCAGAGAAATATTTAAAAACAGACTCTTTTTTTGTTTAGAAACCCTAAATATTCAAATTCAAATAAAGTGTTTTTGTGTTTTAGGTAACAGGGGCCTTAACTTAACCATCTCTGAGACTGTCACTTCATCTTCCCTGCCGACCTCCTAATGCCCCCTAAAACGTGCCAATCTTGCAATATCAACATACTATAGTCCTTAAACTTGCAAGTAAAAGAAGAATTCAGTATCTAACAGGATACTTGTCCATGTTTGTTGTACAAAAGAGAAAAACATGAAGAAACCAGGAGCTTGTGGAGCAGGACTGTGTAATTCCAGGTATCGGCATGAAAAGCCTTACCATGCTCGAATGTTGCAGTGCAAGGTTTTCCTGCTTGGACAGTTCGTTAACCACTGCTTATCATGGAACCTTTCTAGATACCGACATCATACAGATCTTACAGATCTATGTATGAACTTTACATTGATCACAGAGATAAATCTAAAGCTTATGTTGGCTTTTCCAGTGCTGCAAAATACACTAATTATATTTTTAACTGAAAGTCAAACACAACATAATCGGTAAAACCCCTAGGTGGCACGGTGTCGTTTTTTCCAAGTTTGTTATTCAAGCTAGAGTTTTATAGCACTAATAAAGTGACAGTACTGCTGAAGGCAGGCTTCTCTGAGCCAACACCGCTCCCAAAGACAGCTCTGAAACACAAGCAGCTTACCAGATCTTTTGAATCTGTGTCCTATACTTCGAGACCAACCAATATGATGAATGAGCGGACTGTACATATTGCACCAGAAGTCGTCAGTTTTGTCTTCGCTTTCTTCATACACCAGTCTTAACCGGCCCCCAATGACACTTTCTACAACCGCTACCCTTGTTCGACAAAGGTGCGTTTTGTCAACAACTTCTACTCTCATGGAAGTTTTGAATGGATACTGCATACTCTCAGACACCTTAAAGTAACAGGAAAAAAACCCATTCCGTAAGAATATACTCTGGTTTTCCTTAGTCATCTGTGTTCTGCTATTAAAGCGCAGTATCAATGTGCTTTAAAGTTAATTCAAGCACTTGTTCATCAACCTGCAAAAATGACAATTGATTTATTTTTTAAATATGTTTGATTGTACATGGGGAAAAATGAAATGTTTCAGAAAACTGAGTATAATAGATCCTACAACTCTTTATTCATATCAAGTACAGCCCCTAATACAATTCTCACATAGGTTGCAGGAATTTTCCATTGACTTAATCAAAGTTTGATCAATTAACAATGGATAAAATGACCTTGAGAAACAATTTTAACACCCTCCCACCCCTGCTAAGATGCTTTGTTTTTTTCTTTGTCATCCACTCAAAATATAGCAATTAAAAAATAGGATTAAAATACTTAATTACAAAAAAGGCATGGAAAACAAACCTTCAACATAAAGCTGGCCACTCACAAACATACTTCTTCATAATGTAACAAAAAGGAAGGAAGAGAATGGAAATAGGTATTAATCTGCCTTGTGACAATATGTTCTGTTTAAAAATCAGTATCTGTGACTTGCCATTTTCATTATGAACTTACCAAATTGTTGAGATCTTGACAGTTTAATTTGGCTTCTAACTGAGCCAATTTTTAAATTGAAATTAACAACTGCAGAAAGGTTTTTTTGGTTTGGGTTTTCTTTTTCTAAATGATATTAGATGCAGTGTAAGACAACAAATAAATCTCATATTCCCATTAAAAGCTATGTACCATCTCACAGTATTAGTAAGTAAACTTACAGCACACTATAGAGGCAGCTGCCACACTTAAAGACATGACTTAAAGACAGCAAAAAAATCTAGTCCAGAGCAGATGAAAGATGCTAACGTTTAAACTACGTACTTTGTTGTATCTACATATGTGCTATAACCACACATTTTACTCAGTTTCTTGAAATAGTGCATAATAAAAATAATTCCCGAGTTAGAAAAAAAATAAAAATCAGGTTTAGTTTTTCTTACCTATCACGGGGTAGCTTATTAGCATTTTTTTTTTTTTAATTGGGGTACTTGAAAATTAAACCAGACTATTTTTCAAGAAAATTTCTGTCTGTTAGAAGAAACAGTTTTCCAAATACATACTGATAAGTGTGGACATAAATGGAGAAAAGAGATTTCAAGGAAAACTGTATTTAAGGGAAGAAACTACTGTATCATCTTCACCATAAAAGGAGCTAATGTGCCATTGTAAAATACTTCAGTTCTTCACATTGTGCTGCAATTTCGTTTATAGTACATCATTGATATTGCATCAGCCTTACCTTCTGAGAAAAGTCAGGAGGAAGTGTTTTGGCACCAGTAAGTCGTTTCACTAGAAAAGCTTTCCAGTTTGTGTATTTGTGTTGGATGGCTGTTGCAAATGAAGGGGAAAAAATAAGCCACTGATTTTTAATTGTGTCCGTTAGAGACAGTATTAGAGTCTGGAATATGTAAAGAAGAAATCCCAGATGACTGTTAAAAAGCCTGGATGACAATAATGACAAAAACCTCTTTAGAGAATGAATGCTACCCAAGATTAAGTTTTGGGTATGTCAGGGCAAAGAATTTAATAACAAAATATAAATAAAATCAGTGCATGTTCACACCACTGATTAGCTAACCGCTTCCACCTTGATCTTAAAAACTTTAAGTCACATCAGATGGGCTACTCCAAGAAACACTTTCAACATCAGTCAAGTCCTTATTTTTCCAAAAGTTAAAATGATTTATTCATAACTGTTGAAAGAGTTGCTATGGTAGAAAAATACTTTGATATCTGGACCATGAGGAAACTTAGTTTAATAAAGACAGACTTTTTCACCAATCAGTAATGCTACTATTTACATACTTCGAGGAGGGACTAGGGGCTTCCCGCTGGTTGCACACCAACCAACTGGGTGGATGTCAGACCCACAAACGTTGCACCAGAAGTCAAGACTTGAATCATTTTCAAAGCCTTCATATCTTAGCAGAGCATTGTAGCCTGAAAGAAAGCAATCCCAATTAAAAAGACAGAAGTTAAACAAGATTATAAAATATGTATTAATATTTCCTTAGCAATCATAATGTGTATTACATTGGATTTTCTAGATTGTAACTTTTTATAGAATGCTATTGTTAAGGCACATTTCTACATGTTATTAAGGCACAGAATGGATTACTTTGATAAATACGCATGTGCTATCACATAAATGAAATTTTAATTAAAATTATAACTCTTGAACTTAAACCTTGAGAAGTTATACGTAGGACAGAATTCATCATCCACAGTATTTGCTTTTTTGTATCTTAGCTAGGTGACCTTGCATTTTTAACTTTTAACTAAGTGATTCACATAACAAGGCTTACTCGCTAGCTGTTATACAATTTCCTATCTTGTCATTCTGCACTGCTCTTACAGTAGTTGGAAACAATATATATATATAAAAAAACATTCTCAAGTATCAATGAAGCCACTGTAAAACAGTATAATAGTGACAGCACTAAAACGTATAACCTATTGACGCAGGTCTGACAGCCTGTGACCACTGACTAAATTATTAGCTCCCTTCACACAGTTACTTTATTTTAATCATTTCAACTAAAACATATTTACCTGCTAATTTTACAATTCCAGCTATCCAGAAGACTTTGGTAGGTAGGCTGCAGTCAGTGTTTGGAACCTCCACTCGCACTCCTTCTGAGATATCACCCCAGCATGTCCCCATAGGGGCCTATCATGTAAGGGGGGGGGGGGGGGGCGGGCAAAGTCACCAGTTCTCCACATTAGAATAATTATTTTTTATTATATCAGTATCCTACGAGCAACTTAAAAAGACAAACAATCAAAATACATGATAAGACATAAGCATATGTTTAGCAAACACTATAAAAACCTAGTTTGGTTTTGATTTCAAGCTTACATGTAGTATTGTAATTGTATACAATTATTACTATGTATTTCTTGCAAAAACTATAGGATTCCAAGTTTAAAAATCTGTAAAGCACAAATTATTCACATATACTCACAGGTCATCTTTATTCTACTGCCTTCCAATTATGTGCAAGCTACTGATTTTAGTGAGAATGGTGCAAGTCCTCTGCAATTCTACTCACAAGAAAATTATGGTACTTAAAATTCATACCTGTACCACAGGCATCAAATTCTTTAAATCAGGAAAGTTCCTGAAAAAATGCCTAAAAGTTACTTGTTGAATCTATTCTGGTGATTTGTTACGGTGGGATTTGTCACCCACTGGTTCACATCCTCTCAGAGGAACAGGCCCTCCTATCACCTGCAAGTGATCATTCCATCAATCAAGCAAAAAGAACAGAAGGCTGAGCAGCACCTTTTTCATGAATGCCCGAAGGAAATGCCCAGCTAGATTCCTCACACTGTCCTGAAGGCTCAGACTAACAATGTTAGTAACAAAAAGAAATACAAGGTTGATGAACTACTAAGGATTTGTGGAAACTGGAGATAAATATCACATGTAGTCTGGAATCTCAAGAAGAACATTCTGTTGAACAGAGCATCACGAATAGTCAAAGATGGTACTGTAGAAGTATCAGAAATGCACAGTGCTGAAGAATCTAAAACCTTAAAAGTTACTCAACTGACATTATACTGATGACAAAACAGAAAAGGACTCAGTCTACATTAAACTTGGGACCACCAAGAAGGGAAAGATTCCAATTTTGGGTATTTAAGAAAAACAGTCATACCGATTCTAAGCTGTTAGAGAAGAAAAAGTAAATTCTTCTCAGTTCAGAGAATATCCAGATATCACAGGGACAACTGAAGTGATCCTCTGGTTCTGTACCGTAGCGGCAGACAGTATTCTACACTGTCTCATTTACAGAGCTCTTTGCAAATACGGAGAACTTAACCAATCGGTGGGAATAGCCTTCAACTTGACAGAGTTTTGGCTGAGAGCCAGAAGTGAAGAAATTTGGATGAATCCAAAACGATTGGAAATCACAATACTGGAATTTTGCTGGCAATCAGCAATAGCCAACTAGTAGCACTAATAACCAAACTCATCTTAAGAAGGGATACCCTTCACTAGCACAAATAAATAGTCGAGGCTAGGCATGCAAAACCTAAAACTAGTTTTAACTATTAAAGGAAATATAAGTTATTACAGCAGGTATGCAAGTTTCTTATTCTTGAAGCCTGGTCTCTTCATGTTCTGCTATGTCCCATCTACACCAGTCTAGACTGCAGAGCTCTTCTCTGCCATCTGGCAGACAGAGAGAAAAAACAACTGGAAAGACGATGGTTTATTTTCACACACAAAATATGCAGATACAGCTTCTTAATCAAGCCCTATTACATATGCGTTATCATTTCTGAATTGACATGTGTAGATTTTGATTTGAATTGGGGAAACTTTCCAAACTGCATATTTTAGTAAATCTTGTTGCCTTGTATACAGAGATACAGATGAGGCCAAACAATCAAAACCAGCAGCACTGGATAGTTTCATAATCCAGCTGCACTTAATTGAAATATATTTTACTGTCTGCTCATCTATTCAGTTGATTCTGAGAGGAAAGTGTATCGAAACACTTCCCCTCACATCAACCAGTCAAGGAAATGTCACAAATTTTTATTTCTAGAACGTGGATTGGTATAGAGGGAAATAGCAGAAAGTTAAATTTGTCCTTGTCTGTGAAAATATTGGTTCTGCTAGTTCTCCTACACCAATCCATATGGCTCACCCTTTCGAAGAAGGAAGCCATCCTGTGTAGCATCACTACTGAAATGCCAGATAACATGACTGCCCTGAAGCAATGGTGTACAGTATACCTGGTATACTGCGCCACCTCTTCCTTTTTCACTCATCATGAATATTCTTAAGGGAGGAAGACTGGATAAACCAGGGCTCTAACAGCCATCTTCCTGTCTTCTCTGTCTTCATCTGATTAATCAACGTTTACACAGTGCTTTGAAAAACTCAGAAAGCACTCTATCAGTGTAAAGCCTTACTCATCTGCTGGCTGGAAGGGTAACTCTGAAGTCTGGATTGGCATAGTGTGAACTAGCAGAACCATAATTTACAGGTAAGAACAAATTTACCTTTCAGACTCATGACGAAGAGATCCACTTCACGTCACTCCCAAACAAGGAAGATGTGGTTCATCACTTCCTGCTCCAGGAGATGACCTGGGAGAGTCTATCTGTGAGCAGCAGCTGCCTTCTCTGCAAGGTAAGTTGCAATCAGGAAGGTCCTGTTTGAGAGGAGCACCTAAAGGCTAAGCACCCCCACATACCTAGCTGAACAAAGATCTTGTGGGTTAAATAACTGGCTTCCGAATTTCAGATGGTTTTTTTCCGAGTTTTGGATGGCACCCACGTTGCCATGATTTCAGAACTGAAAATGGCAAAGTGATGTTACCAATTCCTGAAGCATAGGGATACTAAGCTGCAACCTTGTGTGTGAACGGTACCCCAACAAAAGGTAACGCCAGAAGATAACGTGCAAAATCGTTTAAAATAAAAAGTTCAAAGCAAAGCACTGCCACCTGGTGTGAAATCCTGTAAATGTCCCCTCAGAGCACACCATTGATTGATTTAAGTAACAACATAAACCAAGAGAATAAAAATATTTTTGCTCGGAATAAAATTCAACTGGAAGAAAGATTGAAAAATTCTTAACTTCGGGAACTGTGCATCTCACTAGCAACAGAGTGGAAAAGAATAATTACTATTAACTGCATTAAGTTGTACTGAAAAATGACTCAAAGCACTGTATTTGCTTTCATTTCTAGGAATGGTTTGAGCTGATAAAAGCAAATATAGAAAAAAGTAAAAACCATTTAGAAGAAAATGAAATCAGAGTGCAGGTTAGCAATGAGCACATTGTATGAGACTAAGCTATAACAAAATATCAAAAACATTGAATTACGTTTTCCTCCTTGCATTAGCTACTGCAGCGCATCTGATAAACACAATTCAACAAAAAAGAAAAAAAAAAAAACGAAAAAAAAAAACCCCAAAAACTGCAAGGTGCACAAACTGTAATTCTGGCTTTGTCACAGCCTTCCTACATGGCATAAACCAAAGCAGCTTCTCTATTTCAGTTTACTTAACTATAAAGCAGGCATAGTTCTACTATTGCTAGTGAATTTCAGTAGCATTACTCAACACTGAAGTGTGGAACGAAGGTAACAGGGAAGGACAAAACCTACATTAAGCGCAAGAAAAGACTGAAATTAATTCTTCTCATACAGAGAAGGAGACAGAATGGCAAGATTTAAATGTTTTAATTCTAAAACGTAACTCTTGTAAATTGAAGAGGAAGTAACTCCCTAGGCAAAAAAAACCCACCCTGGTCTTGGAAAAAGAAATTAAAAAAAAAATGGTCTGGGAAAAATATATCAGATCTGAAATATGGAAGTATGCAAGGTTATTAAGTAATAAGTAAGCCAAATCCCACATCCCATAATTCCCTTGTTCTTTAATATTGACCCAAATGCTCCCTATCAAATATCCATACAGATATACCCAGTAAAATCAGATATATATTTTATGTAATAGAAATTTCAAGGCAGATATGTCATGACTTTACTGTCAATGCAAAGCTTTTGTTTTAAACAGAAAAACCTTTATACATTCCATCTTGCAGACACACACAATGTGCATGGAATCAAAAAAACGGATGGTAAACAAACATCAACTGACACAAATTTTCATGAATCAAAGCAACATAATCCACAGAAGACTTAGCAATAATCTTTCCAGACACAGAAAAAGAGTATTATTTCTTGTAATTATCAACAGAGGGAGGGACAGAGAGAGAAGAGGATCTAGCAAGAGAGTATTAATGTGTTTTCAGATTCTGATTTAAATAATACATCTTTTCAAAAAAATAACTACAGTAAAACTAAATGCAAATCACACCCTGGTAACACTAACTAATGTCCACCAAAGAAGTAGAAATCACCTAAGAAGGCTGCAGAAGCTGCAGTTAACTTGTATAAAAAGGAAAACAGGGACAGAAAAGAAACAATGTTCAGTCTTAGCAGCACTGCTGCCATGTAGCTTGTGAAAATATTCAAGGTAAAACGTGAACGTTAGTATTGTATCTGTTCACATGACCGGTGTACCATTCAACTTCACGAATGAAGCAGTAAAAAAGGAAGATATAACTCCTTTTAATAGGAAATGTTACAGCATAATTCACAAGTGAGCTAACTATTGTAGCTGCATCCTAATCAAGGATGCCAGACATCATTGAAGCATTTGTTATAATAGCATAGCTTGCATTATCAAACAATACCTTTTGAAATGTACCTGAGAATTACTTATTATATCACATATATACGTAACTGGGAAAGCAAAGTACAAACTTGCTTACTTAAGCACGTGGAATTAGATGCAAATTCATGAAGCTATACTAATGCACAGCTCTGTTCTGGGCAACAGTTGAGGCCTCTAAGCATAAAGGGCGCTATTCAGAAAGTGCCAACTGCCATGAGCCCTCAGCTCTCACTGATTTATGAGTTGACAAAGCTCAGTATGAATTCCAGAACTGGACAGAAAATATGTCTCTCTTCGCCCTTATGGACAATTTCCATGAAATAAAATGTTTGTTTCTATTGCAATTTTCGTAAGAAAATTTTGGGCAAAATAAAACTTTCGTAAGAAGACTGAACACTTCCAACCTCCCATATAAAAATCAAAGCATGCTAAGAAAACACTTTCTGTCAGAAAGCTTTTACTTAAAGAGACGAAAAGTACTGACAATATTTTAAACAAGACCTAATAATTGGAATTTAACAACCACATTAAAGACAAATGCTGCTAAATATTTTTCTCAATCCCTAATTACATTCTGTATTTACTGACAACTTTTTGTTTGGAATTTTTGTAACTCTAATACAAAGAAAACCAACCTCTTCAATTTCAGATACATAAAAAAAATAATCTTAATTTTTCCTGTTTCTACACTACCTAGCAGCATGACTGAAAGGAGAATCTTAACTAAAAACTAAGTAAAAAAAATCCCAAATCCAAAAAGTAACCAAAATATCAGTTCAGCATAAGGGAGCAGGCCTGATTCAATCTAAAAACCCTTTTCTACCTTTTTTTAACACAGCAGAACTTGGTTGGTTTGTTACTCTGTAGCACATTCAGTGATTTTTGTGCCTTGAATGTCAGAAAAGTAACTTCATGTGTTTAAGAATCCTCCTTGTACTCCTTTGTATATGACAGCCTGTATGATGAGAATAACTGATAGTGTTCAAATAAAAATAAACATCCTTATCTAAAAAAGCAGTCATACTGACACAGTTTACAACGTAAGTTTCACAGTCCAAGGCCTTGAAATATCCTTGGATATGACTGTTCCGCAAAAACAAATTTGGGAATCAACATGGACACTCTCTCATATGCACACACAAAAGGATAACATGTATTGAAAAATACTTACGTGTTTAAAACAGGTAACAGGAGCTGCTGTGAAGCTATTGCTATTGATGTAGTTACCCCAGCTGAAACCTTCCACAGGGACAGCTGACAAGAGAAAGTTATTTTATTTAGGAAGCTGCTGATGAGCACCAAATCCTGTATTGCTGAAAATTTTTCAACTCTTTGTATGTCATTACCTGCTTTAGTCTTTGCCTGGTTTTGTAAAGTTGCTTGGTACTGAGCATATGCTGCTAATTTAGCCACTAAAGGTTGTTTCTGTAGAACTTTAGCCTTCTTTGTTGGAGGTTTACCCTAAAACAAAAAAACAGCTAAGTGAATAAAGTCTTTCCAAACTCCCATCAGGAAATTTTCATAACTCTGTAGCATCTCTCTAGCAGATTTAACTAAAATTAGAACACAGAATGGAGTTAACTAAGTATCACAAAGCTACATTTAAAGTACAAAAAACAGTAGCAAAGAAAGTCCAAAAGATGACTTTTGTACTAGTATTCCAACTTGAAGAGCATTATACATTCGTTGATGTTTACCTGAAAAAAAGATATCTTTTAAAAGCAAGTCAAAAAGAACAACTTTTAGTCTAATTTACACCAATACAATTTCTTGCAATGAATTTGAGATAGGATATAACAATATTTCTTGAAATTTCTTTCTCTTTTCTTGAATGTCACAAATCTACCTTCATGATTATTCAAGTAATATTTTAACTTAACAGACCAAACCCCATTTTGCAAACCTAGACAGTTAAGGAAACCCTCAAAACCCAAACACAGCAACGCCAAATAAACCTTTATGCTCTCTAAAGCCAGAAAGTATCTTGGGTATGAGATGCACGGAATTGCAAGTCACTACATCTGTGGACTGAAAATTTTTCCCTGATCTTTTTCTTGCAGAAGAGCCACTGCAGCAGAAATGAATTAAGGAGTCAGTATTCTCTGCAATTTGCTCTGCTGAGCAAAGTAATTTGTTCATTACTGATACATTTCTGAGTTTTGGCTTACAAAATCACTTACATGAAAATTTTAATGTGTTAAGAATATCTTACAGCATTCAGCAAGTTTTACAAATTCACAAGTTTTACAAACACAAGCTATAATAAGTATATAAAGAAAATGGTGTCTGTACCGCTACCTGAAGTCTGGCCAGAATGCTGGCCTTCTTGGAGTTTGACGAATAGCTTCTAGAGCACGACACACTGCAGAAGCGTTTCGTTTTAGAGTAAAAAGCGTCACGGACACCAACCATTCCACACATCTCGCATGTAGCTTATCAGAGGAGAGAAAAAGCCAAACGTTAGCGAGTGTAACAAAGCCTCAGCAAAAATTCAGAACAAAGACAACATAAGGAAGGTCCTGTAGGTGGCACCACCAAACAGTTTCTTGGGGTTTGACCCTGAAAAACTAAAAGCAGAAAACCAAAACCAAAAAAAAAACTAAAAAAAACCTAAAAGCAGAAAACTAAAAGCACACCACCGTGAATGTCAGTGAAACACCCAAAGAAAACCTCAAGTTCATCAGTGAAAGGGTGCCTCCTTTCTGCTCCCTATCAATGTGAATGAGGCAGCTAAAGCAGCTAAAGCCAGTTTCTGTGTTTTCAAGGTTCTCAAGGAAATATCTGCTTTGAATCTAGGCCTGCCAATCTTGATTTCCTCTAAATATTTAATACTTCCCACCTGAAATAAAACCAGATCTCTTTCTTGAATCGTAAATTAGTATACCCTAAATACACCAGCCCACCAATATTCTCTTTAGCTGAAATCATATGCTTCAGAGGTTGACAGCATCACCACTGAGTTGTGCCATGATGAGTAAGTTTGTGACAAACTTATGCCAATGAAAGAATACCAAGATTCTACCCAGAGAGAGCTCCACTAATCGCTAATTATTCCGGCCAAAATATTTTTTCCTCTGAGGATGAAAGCAGTCCTCCCTTTTTTTGATTTTTTTTTCCCAGTATACTCTAGCTCACAGCTAGTGGGTAGTGAACAGGTACACACTAACAGACTTTATACAGTAGCAGGTAATGAAGTTTTCCTAGTATAGGGAGAAATGTATTTTAATATATTGTATAGATAACATAAAGGGTAGAGAGAATATATGCCCAAGCATATTGAGAACACACTGACATTTTCCTCAAAGCTTAAAGAGCAAAACCAATATAAATAACATACACGTGCAACACACACTTGATGGGAGGGTGGATGTTCCCCTATTAGTTCTTTCCTGACAGCAGGATTCAAAATTCAGTTTGGCAAAAAACAATCACACACACACACCCCCAACAAACAAACCAACATTTGAGCTGTTTTGGTCCCTTTTTCAGTTGGGACCAATGTTTGGGATTGGAGCCTGACACCTCATGGCACAGGTTAAAAAAAATACAAATATCGAACTCTCTACACTCCTGCACCTTGTACTTACCCATGCCAGATTTGCCATCTGGGTACGTATAGACCTGTCCATTGTTCTTTATAATGGGGAGACTGGACGGCAAAGGAGCAACTTCCTCTTCACTCTCATCTGAACTGGAGCTGCTGCTGGTGTCCTCACTACAACTATCATAACCGTCAAACATCCCGAATGAATCGCGTCTTTTCCTTTCTGCTCGTGAAGTATGTTCTGTCTAAAAATGAAATAATAAAAAAAAAAACAAAACAACAAACCAAAACAACAAGAAACCCCCAAAGAATAGCAGAGCATTCTGAATACAAAGATTTCTAAGTCAAACTTAAAAGGTTTCAAAGGTCAGTATCAGTCTTCAAAAGTGGAGGTACTACCCAACTGCTCTATCAGCACAGACATATGGGCCACAAACTGCCAATTAAATTCATATTGATACTACCAAAACTAGCCAATTTTTGGTGATGCAATATACAGGAAGAAGAATCTACCTCAGGATCCACTGAGAATACACAGTAGCAGTCCATATCTCTTTTTCTTGGTATCTTCAGAGTTCATTAAACCTGATGTGCTGAGTAATGACAGCCACACAGCTCTTACATGCAAATGAGCACATCCCAGGTGGCTGCAGCCAATCTCACTAAAATTCATTCATTTGAGAAAGCTGGGCAGAGAAAAGGCAGTTCAACCAAGAGGGCACTTACACCCCAGGAACAGAAACGAGAGCGGATCTCCGCTCTCGCTGGCTGGCGGGGATGGTGATGGATCACTCAGCTTCCCTGTGATTCAGTCTCTCACGTGCGAACCAGGAATACCTCTCTACCTCACAGGGACGTTCTGAGGATTAATACATTAACAATTATGAAAAGCTCAGTTACTATGGCAATGGGGTTTGTATAAATGCTAAAAGATAGAAAGGTGACTAATTTGCCACTGTCATATATGAAAACTTGTTACATAATAAGAGTTTTCCTATAACCAGAAAAACCTGAGGTCAAATAAAACCATACAATTTTGAAGAATGTGTAACAGTTAAGCAGTGTCCAACAAAGACATTGAAAATTATGTCATCAGTAACAATAGGTTAACTGATGTCTTTTTTTCTGATGCACACCCAATACATGCATTTTAATACCGTGACAATTTTCACTTTATTAATATCTTACACAGCTCTACTGAAGCAAGGCTACTGCTGTGTGAGCTGCCTTCATTAAGCTAAAAAAATTTAAGATTTCAAAGTATTTCCATCATCCTTAACAGTGTCAGTATACTAAGTTTGACAGAATAACAGATAAAGAGAAGAAAAATTCCACAACAGAAGCACAAGTTAGGAAATTGAAGTACAGCCAAAAAACCAGAAAAAAATATTATGAAAGCCTTTGCCTCTACTTTCTTTTCCAAGAGCTAATTTTATTTAAAAGTCATTGTAGACAGAAAAATAATAACATGTGATTGGACTTTCCCTTCTTGAATTGCACTTGGATTCATAGCTTTAAGATTTCATCACAGTAATTCCCCAAATCCCTTTCCTAGAGAGTATACGCCTGA
Organism: Microhierax caerulescens; assembly: GCA_035590215.1. NCBI lineage: Eukaryota > Metazoa > Chordata > Aves > Falconiformes > Falconidae > Microhierax > Microhierax caerulescens. The sequence goes on from JAVJGJ010000001.1 coordinate 119,647,800, forward strand.
ACATCTTTATTGTTGGATCTCATCCGAGCCTTTTTCTGCCATGCTATCCCTTTATTATAATAGTCCCTATTCCTCTTTGCAATCTGACTAAATCCTATTATGGAAGGATTTCCTTATAGTTAAAAGGGAAAACTGATTTCCACACTGACCCAATCATAGCATCCAATCAAAAAAACCAACCACCAAAAACCAAACAAACCCCAGTAAGCACAAAAGGTTATGCAATAAGGTAAACAAATCTAACACACTTAAAGTAGCTCTGGGAAAAAAAACCCAAACAACAACCAACCAAAACAACCAGCAAAAAAAAGTCAATGCAATGTTAATTATGCACATGTTCCTCAGCTAACAATTCAAAATTATATTAAAACCAATCAAAACTTAGGATAACTTGACAAATCCTTGAAGGAACTGACATCTGCCTGAAGTCGCTAGGGTAACAGCTGCAATCAGAGGACAGACTGAGTGACAGCACAACAAAACCTAGTCCTGACCTGCACTGGTACCGAGTCTTACCTGTACGCTACTTGTGATGCCTATTAGCCACCAAGATGCAGGATGAGTTATTTGTTTGTGTGTGCACACGTGTGCAGATTAAGGCAGAAGTTGAGCACAACGTTGCCATGGATACAGTGCTCTGCAAAGTCCCAGTAATTCACAGATCAAATCATGCAGACTAGTCATCTTCAAGATTTCATGTACCCCTTAACGCCTTGCAACATTTAACTTTCCTTGACCACAGCCTCTGCTAAGAAATGAAATGCAATACCATATTAACCGTTTCATAACTAATACCAGAACACCACTATCCTTTCTAGAATCAGGGATAGACAAGAGTGGTGTTTCAGAGCCCACGGGCAGGATCTCCTTCCTCATCCCCTCATCCTCCACAAGTCTGCTGATCTGATTGCACTAGTAGATGAGAGTCTCACCCCTCATAAAGGAGGACTTCCACCCTTTAGCAGAAGCTGCAATACCAGGTGGCCTTGGGATGCTCCTTTTGCATTCCACCCTGCAGAACTCTGGCCCCACACGGTGGTTCTGCCTTGCCCAGTACTTGGCTGGCAGGGGTCTGACATACTGCAGCAGCTCAGGAGGAAGAGAAGCACAGCCCGTTCACAGTCCTTCCAGCTCTCAGCATTACAGCAGAGAAACTACAGGCAGCTCTGCTCCCACTGCAGGGGAAAGTGGAAGAAGAAACAGGAAGCTGGAGGCAAGACCAGTGGCACACTGGGCAGACTGGCTGCTGTAAGGCAAGCTGAAGCATAGTGCAAGGTGGCAACTGCACATACCACGACAGCACAGTTGGCTCTTTTTTGTTCTTCTTCTGTATCACAGATTTAGAACCTCAATATTACTGCCAAGGCCTCTTTGCCAAAGCATCCGCAGATGAGAAAGAAAACATTTTCATTGGGCCCTCAACGAAGAAAATCATTCTTCGGCATTATACAAGTTCCTAAGTAGCAACAATCAAGTGTGTGGAGTTTTAACTACAGAGTCAAAACAAGTCTCACGTGTCACCTTTCCACATACTTTAAGTTTGGACAAATTGTCCCAGTTTAAGTTAGGAGCAATTCAAAACAACAGCTTGGCTTATTGTTTTAAAATAATCCTGTAGTTTTTATAAAACATTTTTATTCAAGCTTTTTCCCAAATATGACCACATTTGCCAGATAATTTACATAAGACATTCTAAATGTTAATTTATAGTTATTACCTGGACTGTAATTCTGGCGAAACTACTCAGAATATGCTTTGTGAGACTTAGAAAAGGTACAGTTTTACAACAAAAAAATACAAAGTACTTTGTGCGCAGAAGTGGAAGTTAGGGAAGATGATATGCAAATACTTAGGCTGGAATTTTTCTAGAGCAGATCAAAACATTTCTATTTTGATAATAAACACCTCTCAAGTTCTTTTTAACTCATGTTGAAACAAAATTTGTAGCAACAAGTGAACAGCAAGCGGCATCTCTGATAACCCTTCCTGCAGAACTTGGAGTTTGCAAAAGAACAGGACCTCTAACATCTGAAACAGAAAAAATTTGGGGTACAGCTCTGAACTCCAAAGGTCAAACGCAGCATCCTCACAAAAAGGACGATGCATGCCTCAAACAGAACCATAACAGAGATACAGCAGCTGCTTTGGTAACAGCAGCAGCCTGCAATCCCTGCTGAGTTCTTGCAAGCGATGAGCAGCAGCGTGCCCTACCAGCTGATGAGCAATAATCTGACTGACAAAGTACCACCCAAGCATGGTACATTCTAGGAATAGAAGGAAGCCCCAGAAGGAACAGCTTTTTGCCATGCAAGGTGTTCCCACTGAACTTTGAGACGCTGTCCCTGACAATGTAATCCTTCACTCAAAAAAGCTACTACAGACTGACAGTTCTAGTAACTCCATCTAACAATTATCCATAGTAAGATAAATCCACGTTTCACAATGCAGGCACACAAGAAAACCAACCACCCCACCCCACAGTTTCCTACTCTTAGAAGCTGGATTTAACACTAAAAATCATGCTGAGGTTATAATTTCCTCAAAATTGAACCAGATTACTGCTCTTCCCTTTCTAACAAGGCAATAGCATCCTGCCTATCTGCAAAATGTGCTTTGAGCAGGAGTCTGGCTCACTATAAAATGCAGAACCTCATAGCTGGTTAATACCGAAAGATATACAGCAGCTTAATTAACTCCACCGCTAAGAGGGAGTCTACTAGCACATTAAGCAGAAGCAATGCACAAACAGAAGAACAAGACAAACTTTTAGGCATACTGGCTAAGGCTTATTTTCCTAATAAGATTACCGGTTCCTCAACAGGGGAGATTTTTAGGCAGAGCAATACAGAGTCTAGGGTAAGTGGGACTGGCAAATAAGCCTGTACGGCTCTTTGCTTGGGGGGGTTTCATGCATAGTTTTCTTTATTGAAGAGATGGGTGGAGAAAGGAACTCTTAAGAACTGCTTTCTTATTCTGCCCAACTTCACATTTTCCTGTTCTTCCTCTCCTCCCTATGAATACTTGGCAACAAGTTATTTTTAAGAAATACTCTTAATTAACCATTACACAAGGCAAATAGTATGATAAAACAGTATAGTTAAGGAAACCGGTTTCCCTAAAAGCAGGAAACCAACTAAAAATACCTAGTTTTTCACCCTCTTAACATACAGCCATATACATACCCACAGTTGAATTTGGTCAGCACATTACAGCATACATTCTTTGAGTGTAACAACTCCTCTTTCAGCATAAAAAACAGGTCACAAGGGTGAACAATGCATGGCCAAAACACAAAATAACGCTACTTGATGTTAATTAGACATCAGATACTTACTCAGGAAACTGCTTTAGTTCTTGATAATGACTATGCTCAAGCATTGGCAAAATTTATGGGAAAGTGTTTTGAAGGTGAAAACTTACTACAAAAAAAAATACCCCACTGTTAAGTAAGCAAACTTCTTGCCCCCAGGTAAGTGCATCCTGGTCAAAGCAGGATGATCCAAAACAGTCACAGAAAGGTTGAAAACCACTCAAAGTGGCCGCTGTTAGTACCGAATCAATTTGGTACTTGGATTCAGAAAGGCAGCAATTTAGATCTTTGAGTACAAGAGCTGTAGCTCAACAAAGGCCTACCAGCACCTACAGAGATAGGCATCGCTTCCTATACTCAGATCTAAACCCCAGAATCATGACAGCAGTATGGACAGATGGTATTTGAGGCCAAGGTCAGCAAGAGGTCACCACAACCTTCAAGCCCAGGGTCTGTGATAAGACACATTTACTTTAATCAGATATCCTTGACAATCGTACATTTCCCATACTGTATTTCCCAGCTGGTATTAAATTCGATGCACAGCTTTTGTTTTCAAAAGTTCATTAATGTTTTATGCTACAAGCTTGGTTTTAGCTCTGGATGTTAGCATTAAGGAAACAAGACGACGGAACCAATTTATTACAACTCTTCCGAATGTTAGCTGGCCAAAATAATTTACTGTATTAATACTAGCTTGCCCCCTGTGGAACTGAAGTCTAATTGTGCCTTATAGCATAACAAAAGAAAAAGAAAAAGAAAATTCAAACAAGGTACCAATTTAAAGAAAACACACTTTCAGCTTTCATTAAAAACAAACAAACAAAAAACCCCCAAAGCTAAACATCTTGGGATTCCTGGAAATCAGAACCAACCAAACTTACTTTTTTTATATAAGCAACTCACCTCTATCTGGAAATGTGCCTTCCACTCTTATTATAAGTAAAATCTCTGCTGGAAAATTACAGAAATGTTTTTTCCTGTCTCTTCATTTGCTATGTATGACAGCATTTTGTCTGAAGCCAGTTTCTGCTGTTTGCCAATGGTTTTGTCCATAGCCTCTTCCCCAGGGGGTTTCACACAAGAGGGAAGACTCTTTCATAAAAAAATATATCAAATTAGCAGGCAATTTTGGAGGGGGGTGTGATGATTAATATGTGAAATATCCGAGTTTTGAGAAAACTGAAAATCCATTACAAACTCCATTATGTTTCTACAAAGCCCTTACAGGAGCATCTGGAAGAGGCAAATACTTCACTTTAAACACTGTGTTACCATTAAAAAAAACCCCAAACAGTTCAAATGTAACCCCCCCCCCAAAAAAACACCACCAACCCAAAACCAAACCTGAATTAATTCCATGTGCTCAGAGCCAGATTCAGCAAAATATCACACATGCCCAGAGTGTACTGACTTACCTGAGAAATGAAGGTATGCAGTAGTAGTTTGCAGAAGGTATCAAAAGCCTTGCAAAATTAAATCAAATTTTAGAGGGTAAGCGAAATGAAAGCCAATGAGAGGGAACTTTTGTAAACATTTATCATTAGTGCCCTGGTCACCTAACCCTTTAGGGAACAAGGTTGGAGAATTGTTACTATCAGCCTACAACCCTTTTGCACCTGCACAAGCCCAGATGCTCTCGAGAACACCTAATCAATTCCTGCGGTATAAATAATAACTTCCACATCGGACAGTATATTCCTCTGCCATGTTTCCCTCTAGCTTACGTTACACGCTTCCTCAACTTGATGCCTAGGCAGAAGCAATGAGTAAAAACTACTAACCCACTAAGACTAAGTGCTTTTTTTAAAGGCACATACTGCTTTCGCTCCCATGTAACATTCCAGATCAGACTCTCTCACAGCCTTTTTATCCCACCCCTTACAAGCTGAAGCCAGACTGTTAAAAAGAAATCCAACAGACGAGTAAGTAAATGCAGGTTCTCAAATCTGCAAAATAATTTTAATTTCAAAATACAAAAGGCTGCCCTGCAGCTCAGTTTTAACTGGTTTTAGATGTGAAAAAGGGCTGCCACCCACGTTGTAAATCGTTATTTTAAAGTTAATTACTTTTTCGCACGCAGCCGTTTCTACCATAATCAGCATGCGCTTTCTAATAGGGATTTTTTTTAGTTTGTTTTTTTTAAGCCACATCGGATAGAAATCGCTGCACTTTAAAGCATTTCCAGCAACAAGCTGAAAGTGAAACTGGTTTCGCAGGTTTGGTGCTGCCCGAGTTAGGAACAAAGTCACGATATAAACAGGCGTGAAATTAAAATAAGCGGGGGGTGGGGTGGGGGGCGGGGGCAGGCTCAGGGATCCCCCGGCTTTGGCAGGGCTGGTGCGACGGGCGCCCCAGCGAGCGTGGCGGGGGG
>JAVJGJ010000001.1:119654486-119690320 GCA_035590215.1 Microhierax caerulescens
GGGAGGGAAAGCAAAGAAAGGGGGTCACGTGACGGCGCCTGGAGGCGGGGGAAGTGGCCGGGTCACGCGGGGAGAGGAGGGGCGGCTGTACTAGCCTATCACAATTAGGGGCGGGGCGAGGGAGGGTCTATAAGAAGAGCTGTCACGTGACGCGCCGGTAGGTCTTCCGGTTCCGGCGGCGCCGTGAGGAGGCATGGGGCCCGCGGCACCCCGCCCGGGTCCGGCCGCGGCCCATAAAAAGAAGAAAACAACAAAAACAAAGAAAATAGCGAAAACAACGAAAATAACGAAAATGAAGAAAATAAAGAAAATGAAGCGAACGAAGCCAGCAGCGAGGGGACAGCAGCTGGGCAGGGTGGTGGCGGCGGCTGAGCGGGCTGCGGCCGTGCAGGCGGCGGCAGAGGCTGCTCGCCGCGCCTGGCACCGGGAGGTGCTTGGTCGCCCGTCGGGTGCCGAGCGGGAGCTGGAGGAGCTGGTGTTCGGTGCTAGCCTCGGTGTGGAGGAGGAGGAGCTCTTGCAGCGCTTGGCCGATCCTCAGCAGGTAGGGCTGGGGGCTGGTGGGCGGTTTTCGCCCGGTGTTTTCTCCTGGGGCGAGGGGGTGGCCCCGAGCGGTGCCGGTGCTGGCTTCGGCCCCATGCCTGTTCTCAGTATCTCTCTGCACCGCCCTGTGGCTGGGTTAAAGCGGCCTGTTTGGTTGTTTGTAGTTCAGTGCTGCAGAGACGAGAGGTTTCCAGAGAGATTCCAGTGATTCGGAAGTAGAAAATGAAGCAAGAAGTAAATTTGTCTCTAAAAAGCCAGCCTGGGTGGATGAAGATGATGAAGCTGAGGAAAAGTAAGTTCAAGGTTGCGAGCGGGAATTACATGTTATGCTTCAAAGTGACTGTAACTGGCTTCAGCTTGAATGATCTAATTATGCTGCCTGTTTTTTCCTCTCTAGTGTTGATATGACCCATAAGTATCGTAAAGATTTCATGAAAAGTGATGCTGAGAAGACACTTACTAAGAAAAAGCTAAAGCAAAGACTTGAAGAACAGTGAGTTTCACTAATGTTTTTGTGGCTGTTTTTATTAAGATAAGACATGTTTACGTGACACTTGGTCATCAAAGTCGCTTTCCTTTTCACCCACGCTATTCATGTGGCCTACTTAAAAGGCAATGCTACTTGTAGTGTCTTTAAAGCCAAAATAATAAGAATAGTTTAGAGTTGTTTTAGTAGAGGTGCATGAACTAGTTTATTTTCTAGGGAGTTATACCAGAATTTTTATAGTGATGTATTGCTTTGGAAATACGGGGATGGAAGATATAACTTGGCATGATATATAAGAACGAGCTGAAATGTGAATATGGCCAGTAGCAAAACAGAATATTTTGGTGTACTCTTATGCTATTAGCTAATATTACCCCACAGAACAGTGCTTTAATGTTTAGCATTAATTTTGCTTTGGTTTTCCTTTCAGGAAGCGAGTGAAACACAGAAAGCTGGGTGAAACTTTAAAAAAAACTTGCATAGTGTTGTGAGTGCAAGTAACCTCACAAAATTGTGACTGTACATCTCATAGGTACTTAACGCATAGAAGGATGCTACTTTCTCAGAGCTGTGTGATGGTGTTTTTTTCCATTTTGCCCTTCTCTTGCTAGGTTTCAGCGAGCTATGGGAGGAGTTCCTGCCTGGGCTGACTTAGAAAACAGGAAGAAATCCAAAAGGACTGCAAGTGACAGTAAATAAATTCATTATTACTCTAATAAGCAATTCTGTGCTTTCCTGTTCAGTTTCTTAGAAAGTAATTATTTTTTATGTTTTCTTAGTTTCAGTAGTTTGATAATATGCTGGATAAGTTGGTTCTATTCCTTCTTTCAGTATGCTTTGATTTAATTTTTTTTTCTGTAAGGAATCTGTAGGTTTTGGTGTGGGAGCGTTTGTGGAACTAGCCTTTCTTTTAATTAGGTGACAGTGATGAAGATGATGATCTGCTTTGCAAGACTGGCAGTTTCATATCAAACTCAGAGTCCCTGCCAAGAGGTATTTTGAAGGTAAAGGCAAGCCTTATCTTTCCACTTCAGTGTGACCCACGTGCATGCTTTGGCTTCTTGGTTGCTGTTTGGGTAGTAAAATTAGCGATCCTATGAATTTCTTCTTGGTTTCTCTAACTGGAAACTTCAGAGAGTAAATAGTTGGACAAATTTGATGGTTCACATCATGAAAGCATGACACAATAAATTGAGACGTATTGTTTGGCGTAAGAATTGTTGTATGTACTCTAAAATAGCATCTTCTAGTATGATTTTAATTTCTCTATAGGAAGGATGAAATTCTCCCACAACTTCAAGGCTGCTGAAGTAGTTATTAAGAAGTGACAGCCTTAAATGAGTGTTTCTTATGCTTTCTCTTCTACAGCTGTTTCAGATGAGTTAGAATGTAGCTCGTTTTACATAGACTCTGAATTTTGAGGTCAGTAGGAAGGCTAGCTAGTTTGTCTACACTACTGCGCTGTGGCAACGTACTGGACTTACTGTATGTCCTGCTTATCTCATGCTTGATGAAACTTCATCATAGTTTGAGATCTTGTTCTTGTGGAATAAAGAGCAATTAAATTGGCTGTTCATCAGCGTAAGAGTCAGTTTTTTGGCTTTTTAGAGTGTTTGATCTGTGTTCTAGATTAGCACCTGCTTGCCTGCTAATCAGGAACGTTTTGCTGATGGAAGACTGGCGACTGTGCAGTTTCATCCTTCTGCTCAAGTAGTCATGACTGCTGGACATGATCGATCTGTGTCGCTCTTTCAGGTGAAGAATTTAAATCTATGCTGTGTAGATGGCTACTGAGACTGAATCTTTTCTGCTAAGTATACCTGAAATAGCCTGGAATGATAGACTTCCTTTTCTCTCCTGTGCACACAGGGGTTGTAACATCTGTGTTTACAATGGAACTGTGTTGGTTAAAGACATCTTGTTGGAAGAAATTTCCATTTGTGACTTCATACCACACAGAGTATAAGCAAACTTAGTGGGATCAGATTTTTTTAGTTGAAGATTTGGTTTGAGACATGTTTGGTTTTAAGGTTTGCAGTGAGGAGGACTAATGAGATTTTTTTTTTTCCCCTTAAGTTTGTAAAGCCTGTAATCTGGGGAGTAGTCCACATTAATTTGAAAATGTAATATTGCTGTGCAATCATTTTGGGGGTTGGGAGACTGTGCTGCAGCAGGAAGCTACTCATCCTTGGACAGTCTTGCCCTGCTCCAAAAACTAAAGTTTGTAACTTTAGGAACTTTCAACATGGTCCGGTGTCAGTGAAATGGTCAAAGACATGAATTGAATTTGATACTGTCACAGGGCTACAGGGAATAAGAAGGTGAAGTAAATGTTTCCATTTAGAAAAGCACAATGGACGTGATTAGTTGAACAAAGCACAGACAAGGCAGGGAAGGTTAAGAGGTGTGAAGTATATCCAGGAAGGCTTGGGACTGCCTGGTAATACAGCGTGAGGAGCCAAGAGCCAGGTTGCTTAGTAGACTGAGAAGAGAGGAAGAAACTAATGCTTCAAACTGGTGTACCTCCTACTGTTCAAGTCGCTTGAGCTGGCTAGTTGATAATGAATTTTCTACATAAAAGTACTTGGTATGTTCCTTAATATGATAATCTGTTGGTTTTTTTGAAGGTTGATGGTATAAGGAATCCAAGAATACAGAGCATCTATTTAGAGAGTTTTCCAATTTATAAGGCTTGTTTCAGTGTTGATGGAGAACAAGTTATAGCCACTGGGACTCACCATAACATGTTCTTTGTGTATGACATGATGAGTGGAAGTATTATTCCTGTACAGAAAGTAAGAGGTATGTTTTATAGAGCTCTAAGTGTCTGTGCATGATTGCAGCTGTCCCAAATTGAGATGGCGTTGGCGTATGAATTCTCTTTAAAAGGAAGCGCAGTGAATTGTTGTTGGTAGTATTTTTACTTTGTCTTTGGGGATACCTACTCAAGTACCTTGGCTTTAATTTCTCTGTGATAATAAAAGCTAATGGTCACACAACCAAGGTTGAGCTATAGCCTTACTGCAGCAGTGTATTATAGAAATGAAAAGCTGAAGTGTAGTCAGGTCTTACTCATCTTCATCATATCTCTGAATGTTGAGGGAGAAGAATGAATTATGACGATTTGAAGTTTTGAATCTCTTTTTAAAGGTGTGGAGGAAAGATTTCTCAAAAGCTTTGAACTCTCTCCAGATGGATCATTTATGCTTCTAACTGGAACTTCAGGTTATCTTCACTTGTTGTCAATGAAGGTAGATTCTCTTCATGGTTCATGTCACTTCAGTTTCTTCATACCTTTTTCCTTTTGCATCTGCTTACTTGTATTTAACCTGAAAAGCAATCTAACTTTCAGTTAAAACAAAGGTGTGACACATGCTGTGACAGCCTTCAAAAATGACCTGCTGAATCGGCTAGCTGTAGCTTTAGAAAATTATTTTGGGGTGTCAGATTTTTTTTTTTCTGGCTGTGCTGTTCTCTTTGGGACTGGTGGAGCCAAGACCAGAATTTTGTGGGGTTTTAAGCTTTCACTGAAGAGAAGGCCTATGTCGATGTATTTTGGCTGATTGTATGAATGCTGTGTTGGCAAAAGAAATGGCCCCGGCGTGGAAAAGAGGCATCTGAGGGCGGATGAAACACAGGACTGCTTTTTTGGGAATAGTGCTAGTGCGTGCTTGTGTCGTGTTTATGAATCATGCCATCTACTGTGATTCATAACACATATAGAATTGTTCCAGTTAAACTTTAAAATGCAATGTGATGGCAGCTGGGTTTGTTTTAAACTTTTACTAGGAAAAACACTTTTTAAAATTAAGTTTAGTTCCATTATATAATGAAGACCCTTCATCGAATGAGTGTTCATTGAACTAGCTGTAGTTGTGCGGTAATAAATTGATCGTGGACTCATGAGCATCAGCTTGTGCTCCGGTCTGTAGGCACTGAAAATGTTGATGCTGTTCTTTTAATGTCAGTGTAGCTAAGTAAAGATTTTTGTAGGACAGGCGTAGGCAAACAACTTTCCTACAGGTTTTTGGTGGTGTCATTGTGACCATTGTTGTTCTTCATCCTGTAGACAAAGGAACTGATTAGCACTATGAAGGTAAATGGAAGATGCACTGCATCTGCTTTCACTCCAGACAGCAGTAAAATATATAGCTATTCAAGTAAGTATTTTTTCAAACAGCACTAGTCATAATTCTATTCCAATTATGTAAGTTCTTCAGTCACCTATTTTTCAAAGATAACTAAAAGACTTCATGCCAGTATCTTGCCTAAAAATTACAATCAAGTGATGGGGCATTAAAGAATGGAGTTAACTATTTTAGAATGTCTGTAGTTCATTTTTTTTTTTTAAATACCTTATCTTTGGTAGTTGTAAATGAGCTAATAGTTGTCATATAATCAGCTTTATTTTAATGAAATACAGAATGCACTGTTTGTCTGTGTGTGGTTTCTATAATCTTATACTTTATCCTGCAACCAGAGGAAGGCGAAGTTTTCATTTGGGATGTGAGAAGCAGAAAGTGTCTGCACAAATTTGAAGATGAAGGTTGTTTGGAAGGAAAGTGCATCGCTGTTTCAAAAAATAACCAGTATGTGGCATGTGGGTAAGTAACGGATTTGACAGCTTCTTGCATCTCACTTTTAAGCTTTTTAGTAAGCTTATTGGTGGCTTCTGAGAGTGCAGGAAGAGGGGAATAAGTTTGGTTTTAATAAAGTTAGAGTGGATGTGAATAGATGACTATTGCCTGTTTTATGATAATGACTTGATTTGTTCTGTGTACATCTAAAATACTATAACACACTTAATAACAGTATCGCTCCTAATGTGTTACTGTTGCCTTATATGGCTTTAGCAGTTAATTTTGAAAACATACTGACTGAAATCACAAATTCTGTAGTATAAATGTCAGTTCAGACTCCTCCCCCTGTTCTAGTTCTTTTTCCTATACTTCTCATTTGGCTGCTGCAAGATAGTACGTTAGCATTTGAAAAGATGCCTCAACTCAAAAGCTGCAAGCTTGAAAGTGCTTCTCCAAGGATACTTAACGGAGGTACAACTTCAGCTAGTGTGTCAATTCTAAATGAGACTAGCAAGTACTTTGGTGCAGTATGCCTTTTCCTAGCCCACTATCAAAGATTTTTAAAGTGGCCTTACACTATAGGGTATAAAAAAACCCCCACAAAACAACTTTGGAAGTATTTCAGGATCTTTTGATGCCAAGCTCTCATTGCTTTGTTCAGTGCAAGAGATGGGCTTATCTAGGCTGTTCAGTTAAGTGTGTCTCTTCATATAGAAAATAAAAAAGTCCCAAACAAACCCCTCTACTAAATACTCTTAGAAACTCCAAACCAAAATCAAGCTCCAAACAAAATATCATTACAAACTCCAGTAAATAATTGGTAGTTATGTTTTTAGTTGAATGGTGGCTATAGGAAACAATGTAATATGTACTCTATACAACAAAAAAAGTAACATTTAGTCTCTGTTAATTTCTTCTTTTAAGTTCAGCTTCTGGAGTTGTAAATTTATATACTACTGATGTCTGCCTCAGAGAAAAACATCCTAAACCAGTTAAAGCCATAATGAACCTAGTTACATCTGCTACATGTGTGACCTTCAATCCCACCACAGAAATCTTGGCAGTGGCTTCCCGTGAAACTGATGAGGCTGTCAAGTTGGTATGTTCAGCTTCTTTAGTGCAACCCTTTTTGTGTCTTGATCAAAAATGTTTCTGGTGACATAATAAAACTGATATTGAGCAGATATAGATACTGCAAAATCTGCTGGACTGAGTAGATCGGTACAAGGTACTGTACATTTTTTTTCATGTGAGTTGTTCTGGAAATAATATTTTAGGGTCTAGTTTACCAAAATGCCCTTATTTCAGTGCTGCAAATGTAACTCAGCAGCAAATGTGATTTTTTTTTTTTTGGCAGCTGTTAACTGTAATGGCTTTGTGTGGTATTTTTCCTAGTTCATTCAAAATTTTTCCAGCGTTGTCAGAATTCTGGCCAACAGTGGAACTATTGAATTAATCTGAGAGTTTTGAATCCTATTTTTACGACTTGATGTAATTGCTTAAAAGTAAATCAGTTGTAATAACTGGCTTACTCTAGTGTGTTCCCTGCACCTTTTTTTCCATAGAGCTCAATGTAGTGTGGTGTAGAATAGGCATATAACTGAACATTTGAACTTAATTGACCTTCAATTTTAAATTTGGACTTTAATTTGTATTTTAGTAGCTCTTTCCTAGCTTATAACTAATGACCTATTTCTCAATAGGTACACATTCCTTCATATACTGTATTCTCAAACTTCCCAGTGTTCAGAAGAAAACAGATTTATCTTGCACAATCTATGGACTTTTCTCCCAGAAGTGGTTTTTTCTCTGTAGCAAATAACAAAGGCAAGGCTTTGTTATTTAGGTATGTACTAAATTAAGTTTGTTAATCATGTTTGTGTTCTCTAAGATGGAGCAGATGACTAGTAAATGATAAGATTTTACTTTGATCTGAATTTCACCTGAGGACTTCACTGAGTGCACAGCTGGCTTTCCTTTTTGGAGCATGAGCCATGGTTATTGTCTGATTATAAAATACACATTGCTGCAGACATCCCTGGCAGAAGTGTCATTGTCCTTTTTTTGAATAATGTAAGATGCGGAAAGCCAGGTACTGAATGCTCACCCCATTTAAAAAAGAAAAATGATTTAGAGGATTGAAAGAGAAGATCTGTGCTTTGGTGTTAATAACTGTATCTGGCGTTGGCTTGTTCTTGTTGAGCTCTGGAGGTCCCTTCCACCCCCAGCTGTCCTGGGATCCTGTGGTGAGCTCTGGGGCTCAGTAAGTCTGAAGGCTCGCTGCGTGTGGCAAGACTTTGTGGCTTATTGTGAAGACCTAGGAGTAAATGTGTTCTCTTGCCGGCTGACAATTCGATTTTAAAATACTAGTTTTATTGTGGAAGTGGAACTCGGTGGTTGATGTCTGACTGGCGTAAGCTTAACTGTAGACTTTGTGAGAAGGGAGAAGTGGTGTCGGTGTTTTTTTTTCCTGCTGGTGTGGTCAGGGGTAAGGAGTAGTAATAGCTCTGAGCAGGAATGTTTGGTTTTGTTTTGTTTTTTTTTTAAACTGACTTCATGTGATACTTGGAAAAACTATTTTTAGTGTGAGATGTAATAATTTGCAAAGTCTGACAGGGAGAATTTACAAAAAGACTCTCAAGCAGGTCTAAAAGTGTGATTAAAACTTGTGATTTGTCCTTTATTTGAACTTGAACTGCATATTATAATGGCAGTTCAAGTAAATCTGGCTTGAGATGGTTGCTGTCTTTTGCTACACTCGTGTTTCAGATTAGCTAAGAGCACTGAGTGATGCTGCTGAAGAATTGTTGCTTTGTCATGTTCATTCAACAGGTTACTGAAAAGCTTTAAATCTCTCAACTTGTTTTTTTTTTTTATTCAGGCTGAAACATTATTCAGATTTTTAAAAGAAGAAACAGGAGAAAGTGGACCGGTAACTCAGGTAAAAGTAGCACTTGAACTATTGACAACATTGTCTAGAGGAACCTTATTTTCATTTTGCTATCTCCACCTCTTTATAGATGGCAACAAAATTACACAGTATTAAGAAGTTCTTGAAGTGTTCTGTCTGGATCACACGTGTAGTTGGCTCCACATGATAGGCAGAAGTCAGGCTTGGTTTGACAGTCTCAGCTTGTCTTGCTAATACTCGTACAGGGAGTTGGTAGTTCTAGCTAAAGTCGTGCTCAGTCCTGTTGACAGCAGTTCTTAACGATCTGTATGGGTTTGAATCAAACGCATAGGCAGCGTTGGTAAAACCAGCTGTAGCCTGGCAGATATTTAGCTTGATCCTGTTACAAAGTCGTGGAAGTGAGCCGACGTGACTCTACATAATTTCAAATTTAGGTTACATAAATTCCTGAAGTTTGAAGTGTAGCTTGTGTGCAGATAGGACTTTATTGTGCATTTTAAACTCTTGCAAAACTGGAAAGACCTGTAGCCTTGGCAGTAATACAGCAGTTGTTTGACCCATAATGTATTAACGGTTGGAAGCTAAACTTGTTCAGACTGGAAGCAGGTACATCTTCTGCATGCGAAGCTTACATCAAATTTTGTGATGGCTAAATGTTTGGAAGATACTAACAAAATTCTCTGTACTCATCTTTCCCTAGGTGTTGTAACCTGCAGATGCAAGTAGACTGACAAAATCAAACAATTTTTGTTTTATATGGAAGCTCTAAAATCCTAATGTAACATCTGTGCTTTTGAATGTTGTTCCTTAATAAATGCACCTGATAAGTTTCCAGGCAAGTTGTTTCAACTTTTTCTGATGCTTTTTGTAAACAAATGACTAAGTGGATTTTGATGCTTGTCATTCAAGCTCATGTCTTCAAGAGGTGCTTAAATACCTCTAGTTATTATGAGTCTATGAAGCGTTCCAGTGCTGAAACAGAAAACAGTTTTGTGTAAACTGTAACCTCTGCTCCATGTGTTTAGCCTTACGCTTTCCCATCAGCTGGGTTCACTTTGGGCTGGGTTGGAAACAGCATTTTGTGGACTGGAGGTGCAAATTAGCTTGAAACCCTGTTGATGCAGGTGTTATAGTTCATCCCAGCATACTGGGGCAGGTATAGTTTAAAGATAGCCTAAACTAAAAGTAGGAAAGCGCACCCTCAGTTGTGCTTACTGCTGCCTGTGTGTCACAAACCCAGCTATATATGTAATGTGGCTTTAATTCTCCAGGAAGACCCTATTCCCGTGTGGGGTTTTTTTGGGGGTTTTTTTTGTGGCAAGCAAAGCATCCTCATTATCACTTGATACTTGATTTTTAAATCAATTGTAAAATAGTGATACCATTAGGGTCACCTAGGAAGGACCACTTTTGCAGTTGTCATTACTGGTTCTTCATCTGATGCCAGATACTGCATCTCTTACTGCCTTGTTCCTGAAGGGACTATGTTCATGCATTTAAGCGGACAAAAAGTTGGCTAGGAATCTGCTACAACAGAAACCCTGCTTTGAGAATAAATTGTGTCTAATGTGTCTGTCCACTTCACATGAGGGAGCTTTTTGGGCAATAACATCAAGAGCCAAGGTGCTCCAGTAACCATAGCAAAGTCATTAAGCCTTCAGTGAAGGTGGTGTTACAGTAACGTACTCTGAACATGAGAAAAAGCTAATTTGAGAACCCTGTAAAAAAAAAAAAAACAACAACTTTAAATATAACAGCCTGTTATTAATTTGTGGCATACTGTTTTAAAAGAACAGAATATTGTGTTTTCTGTTGTAATGGGTTTTAAAAATGGCTTTGCCAGTGGTTCATTTGAAGAAGAGACCTGCATTTCACAAACTGGAGGAAAAAGCAGAATATGCTCTGGAGGTGTTAAATTGTCTACAGTGTTTAACCTTACTGTAGTGCTAAACCGTAACTAAAGACCTCTGGTATGGAAGAATAAATTATAAACACATGTAAGTTGCTTGCTATGGGATACTTCTGTTTATGAACAAATCGTGCTGAAGTCTGGCTGGGACTGAGATTTCGGTGTAGAGATCGGGGTGCTGAAACGGGTTTACGACTTCACTAGAGGGCAGCATGTAATCACTGATTGGGGGACTTGACATAATTACTGATGTGGGGACTTCTCCACGGTTTCTCCTGGGACAGCACTGCTGGTGAGTGAGGTTTTGCTTGTGGTTATCTACACGCTTTGCCTTTATTAATAAATCTCTGTATTTCAGCTTTAGGGGGGCTGAAGTAGTGTGACTTCATCCACAAAACTATTAAATTTTAAATCAAAGACTTCTAAAAAGGTAGGGTTTTAAATATATCAAATCTTTTACCAAATCTCATTGAAGTTTCTGAAGTATTTTAATACCATTTAACCTACTTGTCCTGAGACTGTGCCACTCTTTGTGCAGCATGTGCTTTTCTATTTAACTCATTAAAAAATAAAATAAAACATCCCAAATCCAGTGCTTCAAAGCCATAGAGCAAATCATTGGTAGATCTAGAATTAGGACTTGAGGATTAATGGGTTCCTGGGCTTGTTTAGTTACAACAGTTCCTGATGTTCTTCTTCCACCCCCCCACCCCCCGCTGACTTCTGGTTGTAAGAGGTCCAGGTTGGATAAAGCAGGAGAGTAAATAAAGCGTTAGAAGACGTACTGAGGTGCTGTATGCTCTTTTATCACTGCAAATTATTTCAAATGGTAGCAGGAAGGAGAGGTTAAACACTTCTTTTTGCAAAATCTGCAAAACGAGTTGCAAATACTAAACTCTATATGGGGTTATGGGGAGCACTGCGGTACAAGAATGTTTAAGCTTCGTACTGAATACCTTAATTTCTTGCTGTTGCATTTGTCTTCTGAACATAAGTTACTGCCCCATCCAGTGTAAAATAGGGAAGAGTTGAGAAATAAAGGAAACCTCAAGGTGCCTGTTGTGTTTCTTAATGGGTTTTGAGCAATGACTCTTTCATGTACTAAGCAGAACTTAAAGGTTAGAGGAGATGAACTAAGTACTGCAAGAAGCTGAAGTTGTTATTAGTGTGTCCAGGGATATTAATTTGCAATGGGATGAATTGCTATTGAGTATACATATCTCTGTGCACTCATTCTGGAAAAACTTGTCGGTTTGCCATGTGTTAGGAGTATTTAAGCTTCTGACCTATTTAAAACCTCTTTGCATTTAATTCCTTTTTTTCCTAGCATGGCTTTTTTTCTGGCGTTACTAAGCTGAAGTTCTTTTAATGAATTATTTCTCTGCTTTTCCTCTCCTTCCATTCTCCTTGGCAAAATAAATTTTATTGATGTAGGCCATTAAATATTTATCACCGCAGCCTTTCCCCTTCAGGCTGTGATCTTGTCCGATTTTGCAAGCTAAAGAGAATTAGTCTGGTTAGTGCTTAGAAAGGAGATCTCCAGGAAAAAGCCTGCCTGGATGATAAGAGGAACAGTGGTTATTTAGATGATTACTGGGTTTGCTACCAAGTCTGTCTTGAATCTGCTGTTTGAGCTGCGTTTGTGGTGCAGGTGGTTTAGCAAGTTCTTAAAGGACTGAATTCTTTTTTTTTTTTTTTTTCCCCTCCCCTGCCTCATTCAGTATCCTGGATTGCTGCTCTCAAAGTTATCTGGAAAGCTACAGTTACGTAAATCTCTTCCTTGTGGAACTGTTTCAGCTGCTACATGATTTTTCCGAATGCTTGCTGATCAGACAGCAAATTAGATTCTCCTCTTAGAATATGGTGCAACCTCTCTAGCAGCTGTGGCAGTCATAGCACACCTTGAAAAGAAGCTGGTTTCTTGCTGAAGGATGCTTCTTGAAGTATTTGAAGGCCTCTGATTGTCTAAATCCCCTTTTTATGCTATACTTCATAAGATCTAGGGGGAGGATACAGAGCTTTTCTGGAGGGTTTCTGAAATAAGTTTGTACAGGGTAAAATCATCAATTACTACTGTCCCTTACCTCTGGGAGTTGGTACCCAGCACACCACTGATTTCTGCTGTATTTATGCTGGTTTCCTTTTGGGCAGCTAGCAGCAGCACTGTGCTGGGCATTTATGGTTTGGATTTCTTCTCTTGCAACTGTGGAACAGTGATAGTTTTTTCTGGAACAAAACATCTCATGGGTACTCAGATTTCTGTCCTGTGTTTGTCCCAGTGAGACAGCAGTACAGCGTAACTCATTTTGGGACGCTTTCACTGAGCCAGTCTGCACATGTGTATTTCCTTCCAGTGATTAAAACTGTGCAAGCTATACATCTTATTAAATTACTCTGAGACCCCTTAATCTGAATGAGATCTTGTAAGTTGATCAGATGCTTTGAAATGGCTGCAGTATGATTTGGTTTTCATAATAGACATTGTAAAATGTGCCTGAGAGCTCAGTCTTCATAGTCTTATATTTCACGTGAGGGTGCCACCATATGAGACTTCAGTTTTGTGTGCATGATACCAAATGGTTTATTATCCTTAAACAGATGGGAGGAAGAGTTGAAGCAGAGGAGAGGCTGGAAATGTGATGCAGGAGCCCTAACTTCTAATTGCTACCCGTTGCTGCTTTTCTGCCTTGTCAGAAGATCTGTGTTTATCATGGGTTTAGTTTGTGTTTTGTATTTTCAGTCAGTTCCTACAGAATTGAGACTGAGTTAAGAAATTAAGCCTGGCAAGATGTTTCTTATAGATTTACGTGGCTAGTAATAGGGGAGCAGGTGAACTTCAATTTAGGATCTTTCAAGACACCTCTATTTTATGAAGGCTGGGTAGCTTCTGGCTGCAAATCCTGATGTGGTGCAGTGTTTGACTAAGGGTCTGTATCATCCTTCAACGCAAGGGTTCCTTATTCCTCTTTGATCTTTGTTTTAAGCTTTAGATGCAGGTTTCCAAGTGACTAGAAGAGAAGAGGTGTTTTGAGTACTTGAAATTCAAAAAGAATTGTTCAAAAACTTGTGCAGTCGCTCAGAACCTCAGCATCCTGCGGTGTGTGAGATTGTTTCAGTTACTTGGTAAAAAACCTACTGATCTACAGGGAGGAATTGCATTAAGAGGGACATAATTAAGCCACGGGGCTTTTTGTATTTAGTTTTTCTAATGAGTGCATCGCAGTGGGCTGAGCTTGTTGTGAGTCTCGGTGTACTCCATAGCTTCTTTGTCCTTCCTTGGAGAATGTTGTCCTGTGTTTGTACAAACCTGCTAGGACCGCGCTCGGGCATGCTGCTGTGCACTAACAGCCCGCAGCGGCTCGGGAGACCANNNNAAACCACCTCTTTCTGCACACAGGGCTTAGATTCTGGAGACAGCAGCCCAGTTTGCTGAAGAAGCAGTTTCTTCACAGGTTGGAAGGCATCAACTAGATTACAGATGAAAAAATTATGCCCCGTTTGCAGAGATTCTTTGTGTGAATTCCACAGGGTATTGAATCTGTGGCGTTATGAGTAATTTTTAACAAAATGCAGGTATTTGTTATGCTGTGGGACAGCTGTTAGCACTCAGTCCTGGCTGCAGTATGCTTCAGTTCACTAAGGGAAAATCAAAATGCTGTGAGATGAAACGAACAGAAAGGTCTTCGATAACAGGGAACTCAAGGTTACATTTAATTGAGCACACCCAAGGAAGTGGTTGGGTAAATATAATACACAAATAACATGGGAGTCATGAATAAGACTAATCTGTGTAAGTTAATTTTTTATGTAACAGGCATTGTTGCTTATAAAAATATTTATGTCTATATTATCACAAACTAGTCTTTCATCTGCGTGAATTGATCTAGCCCCCAAGCTGCTTGTAACAGCTACAGAGGAATTCATGGGGTGTTGGTTCTTAAACCACTTTGTGCTGGAGTATTTCTGCTATGTATGACACCATGTACTGAGATGAAGCTGTGGAATAAAGCACTGTGTACCAATTAAGAGTAATTACTGTAAAAGATTGAGTATATGGACAGATACTTGGCTAAAATTGAGCAAATATCCAATCAAAATTTTCTTTCTTGAAAGAAGAACATTGTTTGACTGAAAGGCTGATTTTTCTACCTCTAAATTTGTTTTGACCTATTATAACTGGATGTAACGACTCATTCTAGCATAATTGTAGAAGGGAATAGAGGCTGTGCTTGGGCTCCTTCAGGTGTGCAGGTTTCAGTTACAGAAAAGCCAAGGTTGGATGCTACTTCCAGCTGAGTGGGGAAACACTTTTTTTTTTTGTTTTTTTTTTTTTTGTTTTGTTTTTTGTTGTTGACTTATTCCTGGTCTAAGTCATGTGTGACATCAGCCCTGACAGCAAATGGCTTACTCTAAAGTTATGGAAGAATTCAATAATATCCATATTGTAATGAGGTCAATCCAAACTTTTAAATTTTACATAGCTAAACTCACAGACCTGTGTAACTCCAGAGTAAGTCTGAGCTGCTGGAGATTGGAAAGCCTTTTTAAAATTCAGGACTACAGACAATACCCTTCCCGCTGTAGGATGGGGATTATGTATATTACTTCTAGCCTTTGAAGAAGTGCTGCAGCTTCCCACTTATCCCCTAGGAGTGTTGTGAAACTGAATCTGTGTTTCTAACATTTATTTCTCAAGGTGTTTGCATAAAAGGTGTGGCAGGCACGGACTAGCAAAGGCGCAGATTACTTTCTCCAGGAAAGAAACCGGAATTTTGCTTAAAACTCATCGTATTGTGCTTAACGTAATAGCAATCCGCTCTCATTGCGGGTGCAACGTCCACCTGATCGTCTGAAAGCAAAGGCACTGTGTAACTCCAGTCGGTGTCCTGAAGCCTGGCAGGGCAAAGTGATGGGGAAATGTTAATGTGCTCCTTGATTTTAATCCCCTGTGCCGGCAGCCCCTTCCCATTTGAAGATCTGGAAGGCCTTTATGGAGGCAAGGAATCGTGTGTAGTAAGTCATACTAGGCTCATCTCGTGGGTGGGGGAAAGAGGTACGGAGCTGACATTAGTTACATGCTGAGTCAGAACTGGGAATTTCAGTTCAGCTTCTTGATTTCCTGTCACTTTTTTTAAATGCTAGATTAGCTTGTCTCATTGAAGACTCTGCCTTGTTCTGTTCTTGTATGCATGCCTGCTCTTCCCTTTCTTCCTGGCTTGCAGTTCTTGAATGATACTTAAGGTGCTTCATTCATTCTCCAATCTGTTCTCCTTCCCCAGATAGTTTGAAGTGACTCTGCTGATGAATATGGTATTTAGATTTTTGTGAAGAATACCAGTTCTGTGGGAACTGACATTTGTATCAGTATTTCTAACTAATCTGTCAGCTTTGGCAGGTTTCTGCAGAGATATTCATCTTACAAAAGTTCAGATTGTTGCAGAAAATTCAATCTTGCACAGAAATTCCTAGGTTGCTGTGGCTGTTTTGCATACGAAGATGCAATCTGGGAATGTGGAGGGGGGTCTTGTGGGAAAAATGGATGCGATAAAATTGGCTATGGTTAGGGCCATGTGGAAACAACGACGTTTTATTTTAAACCTACATAAATATCCTGCTCTCTGCATGTCTAATAATGTTAGAGCTGCTTTTCCACTGTGAATTTTGTCTGAGGTCCTAAACACTTCGTGACCATCTGTCTTCACACGGTAGGAGAGACATTAAATAAAACCTGTAAGAGAGATGGAATAAACTTCTCCCCAAATCTATAAGAAGTAAATTTTTACACAGAGCCTGAAGGCGACTATCTTTCCTACTAGCTGTCTGGTTTCTTGTCAATAAAGTGAATTCCAGTGATGTGAGGGGTAGGACCAATAATTAGAGGCTGTGACATACTTAATGGTGGAAAAATTATCCAGTAGTTAGCGAACAGTCTAGAAGGAGCCATCCATGGGAGTTTTAATCTATGACGGTTGCTTCAGGCTACGTTGGCGCACTGCGCCAGGCTCAGATGACAAATGGGAACAAGTGTTGGGCAACGTGCAGTCAGCATTGTATCTATGGTTGAAATAATTACTTAATGTTATTTTGCTGATCTGAAGTCGGGACACCTTAGTAAACAAACGTCTCATTACAATGCACACGGAATTGTGCAGCATGTTCACTGTGCTCCTACCTATATCCAGAAAGAAGCTGAGCTCTGTCTCTTGTAAACTGCTTTTTTTAGGCCATACCTTAAGTTTAAATACAGCCATTGTAACTCTGACTTTTTTTTTTTCCCAATATATCCTCCAGCAACTGTGTCCTGTAGCAAATCATGTCTTTACCTCGGAGCAATTAAAACAGTGGAACAGAACTTCACTTGAATGCGTTTAATGTTTTATTCCTGCATTTGCCATATGCTGATTTCCCCCTGAGGGAGAAAATCAGAGTACTACGTAAGATTTTCCAAATAGAATAATAAACGAGTGGGTGTTTGAGCTCTGAAAGGATATGAATCTCTGAAGCAGGCTTAGCTGATTTGGTATTTTAGTTGCATAGAGTAAATCCAGCTTTTTTTCAGGCATGTTTTCAGCTCAGAAACTTGTGTCTGCTTATGCAAAACATCACCAAGAACAAATGAAGGTGAAGCACATAATTAATGAACAGGTCAAGCCTCTGGTATCCCGCTTTCCCAGCTCTGGAAGATTTTTACTAACATTAAACTGGAGTAATCGGCGCATGCCTGCTGAAGGGCTCTGCGAGCAGCGGCACCCCAGCCCCTTGTGCCCAGCGTGGGGCACAGCTGCCTGGCAGGTGGTGGCACAGCACTTGCCCTCACCATGAAAGAGCTTCTGTTACCTTGGGTGGCTGCCAGGGGATGGTCCTTGGATGTTTTGCTTTGCAGGGAGGCTCCCGAAGGACCAGTGAGGCAAGGAGAAGGGCAATGCTCAGCTGTTGATGTGTTGTACCTCAAGGCAGAAGTTCAACACAGGGAAGATGCTTGAGGGGAAGGGGAACCTCATGTATTTTTCTCCTACTTATAGGTTGCAAGGTTTCCAGGCGCTGGGTGTCTCTGGCATACAGTATTTGAGCCGTCTGGCTGATGAGTGATAGGAAGTTGGTAAGAGCAGCTTACTACTGTGTTAAAAGCAGCGTGGCCTGTGGCTGCCCTGGTTGGGTGCTTCAGGGAGGCCCATGTTTCACAAGTTGCTCCTTCTGAGCTTTTCTGCCTTGCTCCTGGTCTGTCCTCTAAGGAGCCTCTTCCTTGCTTTCATGCAGACTCACAGAAGACCCTAGAGAAAAAAAAAGATTGCAGAAAGTCTGTGGTTCAGCCAATGCTCTTAATCGGAAAATATGAGGCACGTAATTGCATTGCTGTTAATGCTCAACAGTTTTTAGGTTTTTGCAAAGTTAGCCAGTATTTTTAATAGGGCTACTTCAGTTAGATGATGATCCTGATGAGCACGTCATTGCTTCATTAGTTTTCTTCCCTCATGGTTTCCCTGTGTTTTGATAGCAAACGAGCCTTTGCTTTCAAGGACGTTGCCAGAGCACGTGTTTCTGTGAAGCCCGTGACCATGTCACTTGTGGATACACTGAACTACATCAGTGGCAGGGCCACTTCCAGAGCTCGGCGTAGTAAGAAGGGTCGGGGAAGAAAATCTGCAAAACTGCAGTGAATTTAGTAAATTTTTATGGTAATGATTTTACATACATGTATATATTGTGGTGATAAAAGTGAAGAGATTTATATCCAGCTACTAATGTATACTTCATTAACTTTATTAGGAAAAATTAAGACTTCATAAATATCAAATGCTAGTCCCTGCACAGAGTAGTATCATAGCGTTTATAAGCATCATTAATTGCTGGAGCATACGCTTGAACACGTGGTTGTAGCAGAAGTGAGATCACTGAAGAACTCGGATGTATAGATTTATTTTCTGTCAAACAAATTTATGAACGCACAGGACTTGTAAAAGTATTTCAAGGAGTTCTGCATTTTGTTAATCACTTGTACTTACACCTTATTCTGAAGTTTTTACTCAGCAAAATACCAGCTGGGTGCGTCAGGTGTTTCTGTCTGGATGCAGGCTTAGGGGTCAGGGTCGCAGGGTGCAGAACCCCTTGGTTCTGGAGATGCTGAACAGCTGTGCTCCGGCTGGAGCCTGCGGGAGGGACTCGTGTCCTGCCTTGTCCTGGGGGGGGGGAGCCTGGGCTTCCTTCCTTCTCTTCCTGCACCCGCAGATGGGAGCAGTCAGGGGCTTCCACCCTGACGATGTGCTTAATATCAATCACCTGCTTCCAAGCCTTGCCAGCGAAGCATCGGTTCAGCAAACCCTTTCAAAAAAAAAAGGAAAAAACCTTCAAGATCTTGAAGCTGGGTCCGGTTCTTGCAGAATTCAGAAGGAGCAGGTATATATTTCTCCATTTTAGACTATTTTTTAATTGCAGCACCGGATTTTTCACTATACTGGGCAAAAACTCACTTGTACTGAGGCTTGTGACCTCCTGAGGTGGTTTTGGAGTAGCTACAGGGATGGATTTGTGGCAGGAGCAGGCGCAGGTTGAGCTGGTTACCACTGGCAGGTTATCAGGTTAAGTGGGGAAGGCTGTGTGTGTGTGTGGGACGGGTGGCTGTGCGGTGGGACGGGCTCTCTGAGCAGGCTCATGTTAGAGCCTCAGGCTCCTGTGTGGGCAAATCCACCTCGGGGCAGCGCACGGCTGGATTTGGGAAGGTAGGTAAGAGTTTCCTTCCAATACAATGATTTTCTGAATTCTTGTCCTAGAGGTCAAGGCTCTGCCCGTTGGGCTCCTGGTGCGATGCTGATGGGTGGTTCTGATGTGGCGCAGAGTTGAGGTCCTGGGTAACAGCTCTGGGCAGTGGTTTCTCTAAGAATTTTAGTGGTGTTATTTTGATAATAATTTTCTGGAGAAGGGTATTCTTGAAAGCCCGAGGGTAGATCAGTTAAGGTGAGTGTGGAGAGCTATCTGGAGTGCGATATCATTGCTATGGCCACAGAAACTGTCTGCTCGGGGATGGATTGGGGCAGGATCCTTTTCCTGAGAGATAACAGGAGAGCTGAGGGGTTGCAGGCCAAAAGGAATTCCTGCCAGGACAGGAGCCTGCTTGCTTATTTTGTGGTCTTTTCCCTAATTCCGAGCTCCTCGCTGGTGGTTTTGGTCCCCTAGGACACTGAGTGCTGCCGGTTTGCAGAGGAGGGAGAAGCTGCTGTGCTCCTGCATCACTGCCCCCTGCCCCCATAACTTCCCACATTGTCTGAGGAAATACCTGTCGGCTCATGGCTAATCTTAACTCACAAAAGTAAAAAAAAGCCAAACAAACCAGCCAGCCAACCAAACAAAAGAATATTAATGTACTGTTGTGCCTAGGAAATTCATGGGTCCTCAGCATTTAATGTTAAGAGCCCCTGAAATTAGTATCCTAATTAGTCCTGCTTTGAGCCCATCTGTGCCAGGGATTTTTATCATTTTAGATTTGGCAACTCCGCATGCAGCCAGTTATCCTGAAGGACCTGTAGCCTGCTATTAACCCTGTTGCATCTGCAGTGTACTTAGTGATGTGACACTAAAAATCGGCACGGGTCCTCCGGTGGGCTGAGGCAGGAGGCAGCAGCTTGTGTCAGGGGCACAGCCCTTGCTCCCTTCCCGCGGGGTATCCTACGTTGCTTTCCGTGTATGAAACGACTCGGTCGCTCTCAGTGTGTGTAAAATGACTGCGAGGTCTTGCTGTGTAGTAATTCTTCATGGTGTTAGATGCGTCCCCATGAATTATGCTGACAAGGCTGCTTCACGTTGCTCACCACCTCCCCTTGCCAGTCCGAGGATGGAGCGGGCTCTTTGGGCCATGGCCCCTGCCAAGTGGCAGCGAGCTGCTGGATGGATTTGTCACTAATACCTGGATGCACCCCTGGGTAACCTGTTCGGTGGCATACTTGCTGATATTGGCCCTCTAAAAGAGCAATGGGTGATTGGTAAGTGTGAAAAAAGGCCTCTTAATTTGTTGGAAAAAAAATTTGTACCAGCTCTGTAAAGAAGCTTTGTGTTTTCATGTGTAAAGGTCTTGGAAAATTTCAGGGGGAAAAAAAAGCCATCAAGCTTTTATAAAAAGAGCCTTCTGGTGTTCTTACTCAGAAGAACCATATGCAGAGGAGTCGGCGTAGATCAGCGTTCTCTCGGCTGAACCCTGCTACCCAAGGGAACAGGATGTTCTTTAAAGTTCAAATCAAAATTTAAATCTTTCATATGTTCTCCTTGTCTTAGAGTGTCTCCAAACCATACAGCCCTGATATGGGGTATTTATTTATTAATTTATTATTTTCCCCCCTCCCTGCTCCTCTGCTTAGGCAGAAGGATTGACCTGGTAGGTCTGTCTCCAGCTGAATGAAGAAGTGGATGAAGAAAAAAGGGTGGGGGGAAGCAGTTGTTGGGCCAGGTGGCAGAATCCCTGCGGTGATGGAGCTGTTCTGATCCGTGGGAGAGCAGGCAGGGCTGAGGCAGCGGGGGAGGCTGTACGGGGCTCCCCTTTGCCCCGCCGTCCCCACCACCGCGGTTGTTATGGGCACATACGCTCCCTGTAGGGTTGGGCTGTTGGGCTCCCCTGGTCTAGCAGCTCTACCGAGGGATGCTGGCACTGCCATTCCTGCTTCTGATAACTGCTGGAGAAAACTCATTTGCAGGATTAAATCCTTTTCATTGTGATAAATTCTATTTCCCCCCCTCCCTACATCTCTGCTTTCCAGCCTCACATTTCTTTTTAATATAACTGGCCCAAGTGGGATAAAGGCAGAGTAAGTTGCTGCACCTTAGGTAAAATTTATAGCTTTTGAAAATCTCCTACGGCTCAGGATGTTAATTGTAACCTGGGACTGGAGCTCGAAGAAGTAAATCTTTAATAACCTCATGTGCTGCTGCTGGAAAGGTGAAAAAACGCTGAACAGTCTCTTCCCCTAAACATACCCCCATAATGTCTCTTTGCAGCAGTTCTAGTGAGGGCATCAAACTTGGAATATTTTTTTTAAGTCCTAAAAGTAGTCCCAGGAACGTATGCATGTACTGGGGCTGTCTCCACTCTTTTCCAGTGTTGTAGCAGAAACTAATTTTGTAGTGTTGACATGCATGGGTGGGGGAGGGCAGGGGTGAGGCACCCTTTGAGGAACGTGTGGGAGACCTCGGCATGACTGCTCGGTGAAGCTGGGAGAAGGAGGGTGTTCAAGGGTCTGGCTGCATGGCTGGATTTCTTCCTTTCCTCTGTTTGCTGCCTTCTGTTTTACCTGGGGCTCGTCTTGTTTGTAGGCACATAAATCCATTTTCAGCTTCTCTCAAGTAAGACCTGAATTAATTTCCCTGATATATTTTTCCTGTGTATTAAGATGGCATCTGCGTGTTCAGCCATAGACCAGAGTCGCTTTGCTGGAGGCAGTAGGCGAGCACCAAGCAAAAGGGCACTGTCTGCCCCAAAAAGACTTGCAAGGTTGTATTTTTGCAAAAGCACATCCAGCTTCTCCAACTTTTGTTTTTCAGTCTGAGGTGGTGATATCTGTTCTGCTGTTTAGCTGTCAGTAAGACCCTGAAGTCATTTGAATAGTATTGAAGAGGGTTAAAAAAATGTGACAATCTTCTAAAAATTTAAAATGAGCAGGTTTCATGACCCAGCAGATTAATTCAGAGAGAATCAAGTGATACATGGCAGAGGTAAAACATCTGATGAAGAGCTCCAGTATGGGAGGGCAAATGATGTCAGCTTCATTTAAAAGTAATTGTTTTTGTACGTGGCTAGCTTATCAACTACAAGAACCTGATTTTACAATAACCTGACATTACAACGTGCTCCTCAGTCCAAGTGGGCAGTGAAAGCAGATGATTTATTATTCAGCTAGCAGCGCTTTGATGTCACCTAATTCATTTATATATAGATATACCTATTTTGAGAGAGAAAACCACTGTAAAGCTGGAATGTTTCGCCAAGTGCTGGTCTGCAACTTTTCCTGACTTGCGAAGTGTGAGTTTATCGCTGGACTAGATGTGCCAAGGAGGGGCAGGTGGTGTAAAACCGGTGCAAGAGGGAAGGGAAGATACGGGCTCTGAATATTCTTAGTTCGCTGACGGTTTCTACTTGGTAGAGAGGAAATAATCGCTACCAGGGCCTGCTTATTCCAGTCTGCAAAAGAAGCTGGTGGTTTCATTTTGTCCTGTAGTTGACAGGTGTATTCATCATCCAAACAGTGCTCACCAGATTTAGCACTAATAAGCTGCTTTGCTGCCAGTCTTTGCCCAGAGACTGAAATGTGGGAGGAACGCAGATGCTGAAATACCGATTTGTCCTCGGAGTTTGCTCCTTTTCTGGCCTGTGCGTTGTACTTTCTCTTAATCTTTGTTGTGACGTGCGTCTGCGTGCTGGGAAGGTTAAAGAATGTGGCCCTTTGCCTTTCAGTAAAGTGACTTTTGTGAACGTTCAGTATTTTTATGAAGCCTGGAGAACAGTTTGCCCCCCTGGGCACTAGAGGCTATCAGGTCCGTTGCTTGCAGGTCAGGTATCTTGATGAGGTAAAGCCACAGGTGTGGGTGATTCCAGCAGGCTCTGCTGGTGAGATTTATGCAGAAGAATTTTCTGGAAAGGACAGGCTCAATGTACCCCTCCACAAACTTGTTTGTAGTCCTGCTGCCATGTGTGAACGTCCTCTGTTGAAGGGGTGTGATGATAGCAAATACCCGGGAGTGCTGGAATCCTTCCTTGGGATGCAGTGACAGACCCATACGGGGTAAATCCTTGATTCTCCTTGATTCTCCTTGAATCCATAAGCATCACAGACTGCTTTTCAAGTCTCGCTTTCCCTCGTTATTCCAAGTGCTCCATGTAGATAAGGATTCTCCAGACAAGTGTGTTATTGCAACGTGGGTCTCTGTGGGCTTCGGGACCTGTGTCAGACCCTGTTGATGCAGAGCGCGATTTAGCTGTTGGGAATGTCTCTTCATCACGTATGTACCATGCTCTGTTAGCTCAGTAAATTTTCGAAAGCAAGCTATTTCTGTAAAGATTAAAACTTTGACTATTTGACTGGCTGAATGGAAGCCTTCAGAGTTCAAACCTCTGTGTCTCTGCTCGTTCTCTGACTGCTAAATGATTTTTATTGTGCACCATTTTATGCGATAACCTTATCGCAGACTGAAATGAATTTATCCCTCGCTTTCCTTCTTCAGACAGAAGCTGATGAAGTCTCAATTTTCCAAATAGGCTTCATTTACAGTTGCAGAAACCTCTGAAAATTGAGGCTGGTTTCCACCCCCCATTTGCAGTTCCAGAGAGTAAATAGTACGCAGTGGTACGAGGAACACAACTCCGAGCTTTTCAATTACAAGTCCCTATTTCCAGAGGTGAGGAGAAGTTTTCCATCTGTCCATGGAGCAAGTGCAGCACAAAGCAACGCCCTTTCCTTGTCTTTGGTCCAATAACCTACCCGAGGTGCGGTCCCGAGCAGTACCCTTGCACCGCTTGCAGCGTGCTTCAGCATCGCACCAGCTACTTCTAACCTGCATGGAGTTGGAGCTAATAACACAGAATAGGAAAAAGCACATTTCCTATTACTGTAGGGCATATATGCTACTTTAGAAAGCTCTTTTGAAAATATTAAAAATGAAGAACTCGATGCATTTTAATTAGGTATTTCTTGGTGTAACGTGGACTTGCCCTGTTTTCTTTAGCGGGTTCTGTGGCTGTGATCGTGTATCCATGTGTTTCTCTGCTGCTATTTGGAAGCAGTCATATTTTTACAGGAACATAACCCATTTTCCCTTTATTGTAATTGTTTTGGAATAAGAAGTAATCATCCAGGACTGAACAACTTGCTCTACCAAACGTTCTGTTCTCTATTCTAGTAAATTGCTTTGAGAATTGAACAAAGCTCTGCTCAATCATGCAAGATATCCATTCCGAAGAACACCAGGAAAGTAAACCTACTTTAGTCCATTGCAATCATCTTTTTTACTTCTTAAAGATAAAACTGTAAGAGCATGATTCCAAATGCCCAGAACTTACAAATCTTCATTCATTGAATAAAGAAGTTAGTCTGATAAAATAACTTCATGTTCCTCATCTAAATCCCCCGACCTGGCAAGTGTTTAACTTCTAATTTATTACTAATAGAGCAATACTGTTTTGATAGAGCCTTTTGTCAGTGGATATTGGTGTTTCGCAGTTTCGAATGAAGGCAGCAAGCCCTTCTGGAGGGATCTGCACAGGGCTGGCACGTGGCAGCATGGCACGTGCTTCCCTCCATCAGGACCATCTCGTGCCCCTGGGTTCCAGCCATCCGTCCTTAACCGCAGCTGGTCTTTGGCTCTGCTAGAGCAAAACAGGGCTGCCTGGGGGGTGCCTGCTCTAGTGTTTGGTTGATGCCTTATGTTTATTTAGCTTGTGTGGGTTTAATTTTTTTTTTCCCTTTTTCTCCTTAGGATGGCCAGAACCTAAAAAGAACCTAAAACGCTAAGCATTCAGCTATCAAGGGTTGTGCTACCCGGTGGATAAGTCATTCGTCACTTTAAATCTGGTTGTCAGATATTATTACAAGTTTCTTGTTTGTGTCTTGATATTTATTGTTGAGATAGAGACTTCCTAGAGCTTTTGTCTCCCAAGCTTAGCACAGAGGTGCTACTGGTTGAACTAAGGATTTTGGTAGACTGGTGTCCTTAGTAGTAGTTACACACCAGTGTAGTAAAAAGAATTCTGCTGGAGTACAGTAGTTAAATTCAGCCAAGCTCAGTGTGCCAGCTGTTGGGGAACAAGCATAACTATTCCAAAGGAACAAAACATGAAAGTGGTCTCACTTTGGCAACCTGCATAACTGTGCTAGAAGGTTTTTATTTTTTTTTAACCGTTTATGTTACGTTCCATCTCCCCCACGTGTATTTGCACTTCCTTACGTATCTGGTTGCTCCTTTTACACACATAATGAAACTGAAATTTAGAGAAACTGGGTACTTTATTTTGCTCCGGATAATTTTGATAACATTAACTGGCATTAAAAAATATTACATATCTGTTGTGTGAGGGAGTTTTCAGTTGAACTTTGACGTTTTGCAGTGGTGCGCAGGACATGGGGACCATATGTGAGCAGGAAATGCTTGCACCCCCATCTGTGTGAAAAGCTTTAAGATGAATAAAAAGCGATGAATGTTCAATGAACGTTGACTTATAGTGGGGTGAACATCTGTAAGCTCAGGGTTCAGCTTCACAAATCCAGTATCCAAACTAAACCTCACAGGAAAAGACCGTCTAGTTAGCATCATGCTGTCTGTTTTTTGCAATCAGTGCTAAGTAAATATTTTTATGGATGTGAAAAGATCCCCTGTGATCTTTGTTCTTTCTTATGTGCTAGCACATTACTTGAAAGATTGGGATCTTAATCTTTCACCTTCTTTTTTTTATTCCTCCCTTCCCCCCCATGTCATTTCTTAGTTTCAGTTGTTGTTTCATGTCATAGTTGTTTAAAGTTAAGTGACATTAAATACAGGCTTCAGTGCCATACCATATACTTGTACTGATGTACAGTGTAGCCACTGGCGTGTGCGCTCTCCCATCTTCTTAGGGAAAGAAAAAAGGTAATCAAAGTTTTTATGGGAATAAGAAAAGTGACATTGGAGGTAGTTATTGTTCACAGAAATGCTGCTTTTTTTCAGAAGAATTGTGTGAAAGTTTCTTATAGTTTGTCATTTCCATTTGTATAGAAGATAGGTAGTCGCTGCTTGAAAGAAGCTGTCCACCTCTTGAGTAAATAACATTTTATAAGCTTCTATAGGCTTTCTTTCCTTTTTCTTTTAAAAATAATAAGATAGTAAATACGACAGGAACAAAAAGTTAGGGCTTTGAAATCACTGGGGTGTAACAAGCTAATAATGATAGAGCCTTTGAAAAGGGCAGAACACCTGGGAAAACACTGGCATTTTCAGGGCCAGTGTAAATACAGGTTAGTAAAACAACTAAATAATGTCATTAATGTTATCACTACAAGTGTCTTTGAACACTGGGCACAGAGTGCTGCTATGTCTTCAGTCTACTTTTTCTCCATGAGGCTGCTGTTTTGAAAGAGCAGCATCTTTCATTAGCAGAAGCTGTTTTTATTGTTTGTTCTTTCAGCCTTTACCAAAGCAAAACTCCCACTGAAAATCTTCACACCAGCCTGTTAGTTTTAAATGATGTGGATAAAATCAAGTCTGGTTGTTATAATGTTTTATATAAGCCCTTTAAAGATAGATAAAAACACATTTAGGAAAACCTAATTAAGGGTTCGTGCTTTTAAATAAGTCTTGTAAATAAAAGTTAGTTAATGCCTGAGACACCATATCAAATGCAATCTGACTTAAAGGTCTAGAGATGTGGTTTTGACTTAAAGGTCTAGAGATGTGCTTTCATGCACACAGAAATAGCGTTAATTATTCTCTTTATACACTGTTTACGCATACAGTACACTCTAATATTGCAAACAACTAAAAAAGAAATCAATAGTACTTAGAAAAGAAAAGGAGAGGAGGATTTTCTTAATTCAGTGAAAGAAATATACACCCAGAATAGAAGCCCAGGTTCAGAGCTTACGTGGCAGTCTGGACATCCACATGGCCGCACAAGTACAACTTGAAGATTTTCGGTAATCTGAACATACTAATAATGTTAACATGTGTACATTGGAAAGTGTAAATGAAGTGTATCAATTTCCTTTTGGACAGTGGAAAAAGAGATCATAAAAATAAAGTAGTGAATAATGTTCTGATGCTTTCAATTAACACTTTTTCTTGTTTCTCACAAAATTAATTGCACCAAATATCATCTATCTAGAAAATTGTTTGATCAGTCATTATGTATTTTTTACTGTTACAGGCTTCTGCTTTGTATACCTAGACCCGTTTTATGCTCACTTGTGTCCAGTGCCGTACTGTCTCGGAGGCGTCTTTTCGGTGTTGCATCTTCAGGGGATGTTTATTCACTCATTAAAGAGGTTCTCTGATCTTTGACCACGGTTGAGCAGTTCCCCTTTTCAGGGAGAGTTGAATTGTGCCGTTCCAACCCAGCACCCACAGGTACTTGCAGAAAGGGACACCATGCCCGTACTCTATTTGCCTGTACCAGTAGTACTGCCCTCAGTACGAAGGAAGAGAGCGGAGAGTGAAGAGCGGGTGTTTAACTACTAAAAAGAATAAACCGTGAGGCTGTGCACTCAGAGTGCGTCTGGTATAATCTGGCTAAGGTCAGAGAAAAGTGATTACCCAGCAATATTTATGTATTAACATAAGGAATTTGGGTAGGAAAGTGGTTCCTGAGCAGCTGATATACGTGAAGCACTGCAAGGCACCTCTAGCGTGGGGAGTTTGGGGGGCTGGGGCTGTCCTGGGCACCCTCTTATAAAATCCTCTCGGAAGAGTAAATGAAGAAAAGGAACTGTGGTATCCAAAAGGAAGAACAATGATGGTGCAAAGAAAGAAGTGCTCCTCGATGTCACTGTTTATAGACAAATTTACAATGGAAAAAAAGACATTTGTAATGGTTGTTGCAATGAACTTTCCTGTTGCAGTTGTGGAAGGAAGAAATATGAACTGATTTTCAGATAAGGCTTGGTGGTTTTATAGAAGGGATAATTATGCTATGGTTGCCTGTCGTGGGAGGGGTTACAATAGGAATAAAAGGCTTGATCTGGAGTGGTGGAGGAAAAAACCTAAAAGAAAACAAATTTTAGATGTCATTCTTTTTACTTGATCTTTATTCAGTACTATATTTTTTCATTTAAAGGCTCTTCATAGTTTGAATTGCTCATAGTTATGCACATAATTGACTAAGTCTTTCTAGTGTCTAGAGAGGCACCTATTTAGCATGACTTGTGGAGTATTGTCTCTTGGGATAAAAATCTGCAGGAAAAAAAATTTGTATTTTATGATGAAATTTTCTGAAGCCAGTGGCGGCGTGGGACTAATATTACACTTCTGTAACATTGTGCATTCAGCATTTTTGAGCTTGCCAAATTGAAGCAGAGGGAAGTTAGGGAGGCTTGTTGAAAGTAATTCTGTGAGAGGCAGAAGTAGGACTAGGAACTGTAAACCCCTGTTTCTTCTGTTTATATGGAGTAATCCTGCCAAATGCCACACGTTGCCTACAAAAGCAACGGGAGGTTCATTCCCAGTTTAGCCTGCAGGCAGTGCTCCTTGGATGCTTGCTAACGTTGGAGTGAGTACTCGGAGTCTGTATTTATAGAGCACCCCTCCCTAATGCTGCAGGGTTCGTGCATTTCTCAAATTAAGGCCTTTGCATGACTGTGGACCTCTCTGTAGCTCCTGTGCTGGTGGTGATGCTTGACTGATGCAGAGGACATGGACACACACGGGAGAAAAGGAATGGAATTTCCCATTGCTGTGGTGTTGTGGTCTCCTGCTATGCACATGTCTGGGTGGGCCTGGAAGAGTTTATTGAGGATGAAAGAAACGGGGCCAAGACGTTTAATTTTGAAGTGTCAGATATTCTTCTTTTGGCATTTTTTCTTTAAGAAGCATGAGGAGATGTGGGTGCCATCAGCTGGATAATGACTGGCCATTAAACCAAAAAATTCTAATTTTGGTAGGCTTTATGAGGTTAATAAACACATAAACTAGTAATTAGTGTGTGGATAGCACTGATGGAAGCTACTTTTTTCTAGTGAGACACATCTTAATCTTGCAAAGAGCCAATTTGACCCTGTGACTCCCTTGTTGATGGTCATTAAGCAGGAGACAGCACCACCTCCCTCAGGTTTGAGCTCTCTTGGGGTAGAATATCTGAGAAGACCCTGGTACATTTTGATGTTTTTTTTCCTGTATGATATTTCTGCATTCATTTCTAGTAAGGTGATTTTGAGGCATTACCCTTGGTTGACATCTCCCATCAGAAACATGGAGCCTTCGCTGATGCAGCTTCCCCTTCATTTTCTGGGAACAGACTTGTGAGGCACTTTGGGTGCTGTTATGTTTGTGGTTTTTTTTTGGTTTTTTTGGTTTTTTTTTTTGAGCATAGGGTACTGCTTCTCCATGTGAATTGTCCCCAGACAGCTGGGTTTATTCCTACCAATTATCAATTTCATTTTTGATTCCTAATTTACATAACTTTCTTGAACTATGAATATTTTCCATTAAGTAATGGATGCATGAGAAGTTTTTAATCGCATCTCTCTCTTTATCTTTAATGTAACACTATTTAAAGAGGGTCATGCTCAATTAATTGTGGGCTGATACTCCTGAAACTTGTTTATGACGTTCTTAATTCAAAGGATTTCTGGGATGTATTTACAAGTACTTTTTTAATTGTAAGATTTTTCTACCATATGTACGTGTTTGCATTTCAAAATACTCTGCATTTAAAGAAAATAAATGTTGGTTTTACACACCTTGGTGCCACATGATGGCACTCGTCTGTTCCTGTTCATCTTAATGAACTTAAGAAAAACATTTCCTTTCCGCTGAAAATATTCTGTTTGGAATCAGGATGTTCTATGTTGTAAAAACAGAAAAATAACCCCCAAAATAACCACTTTCCCTTCCCCATTATGTGGTTTGTGGTTTTCTATTGTTTGGGGTTTGGCTTTTTTTTTTTTTTTTTTTTTTGCCCTCAGACAACAGGAAGCTATTATCCTCTTTTAGAGAAATTTTGGGAAAGTCCTTTTTTTTGGAACAAATAATTATCGTTTTATGGCTGCTCTGAGTATTGGAGATAATACTGTGCTACCAGAAGTAATTTCATAATGAGAAATCTGCCCAGACTCCCTTGCATGTTGATAACAGCTTAACAGCAAAGGATGTTTGTGGCATTGTCAGAGATGGTGGGAGCAACGTGGTGCCCCTAAACACGAATCTTTCAGACAGCGTAAACGAGAGGGTCAGGCTGTAAATTGAACCTGATAATAGAGGCAGTTAATTCTTTCCCTTCGATTTCTTTGTCATTTCACTTTTCTTTCTCATTTCTGCTGGCACTTACGAGTGCACTGTTTGCTTTTTCTCATTTTGTCTGCTGTATCGTGCTGTCTGCTTTCACAGTGCCGTATTCTGAGTTGTTAACCCCTGTAGAAAGTACACGTGATGTTTTACTTTCACCGCCCTAGGCATCGATGGATTAGTCATATCTCTAAGAATACATAAGCTTGAGTTAATTTGTATTTTGAGAATGGCATTTATTCTTTATAAAGAACTTTGTATCCGAGAGGAAAATGTTTTAATTACTCCTGGGCTATGAAAGTGAAACTGGTAGCAGCCAAATCCTTTGAAATCTAATATAGCCATGACAGGGTAGTTCTAACTTCAACTGGCTAGCCAAATTCAGCATAGACCTTGGTCCTACACTAATAGTGAATTTGAACCACTATGAAGTTGTGGCGGTCAAAAAGCTGATCAAAGAAAGCGTTATCAGGTGGTATTATGGATTCTGTGATCAGAAAAAAATGATAAAGTCATTTAAGTAATTTCAAGAAGACTCTTTTGTTACTTTTGGTGATTTATAATAACCTGGCTTTCAAGCATTGCAGTTTTTCTCTTACGTTGATGTGTCACAGACCTGCAGAAACAAACTGGTCACACACACACAAAAACAATTAAAGTCAGTACTTTTTCTGATGGGAAATGTTACTAGTAGCAACAGTAAACATCACTGACAGTTCTTCTGGTTCATTAGGAAAGACGTTTAGTTTCTGTTTTCCCCTTCAAATCGAGTAAATAATTTGGTGCCTTCCCCCCCGCCAAGATTTTTAAAACGCTATAGAAGCACTTAAGCTGAGATTAATCTAACCAAACTTCAGTCCAAGACAGCTGCCTAAACTCCTTCTCCATTCGATAGAGGTACTGACAGCGGTAGAAGACAGTTCATTTTATCTACCTTAGTTGCTGGATTGCGTAGCCCAGGTGTCTTTATCTGAATCAAGCCCAGCTGAGCTGTCCTCCAGTGTGTAACTGCACCAGGAGCAGTCAGTTTGACCAGTTGATGAATCTGGCTTCAAGGATGCCGTTGAGGGCACCTACAAGACAATTTAATTGCATCTTCTGTGAAATCTCTTGTAAATCTTGACACAAGAGGTTTCAATGAATTTATTGGAATTAAACAGACATGACCAGGTCACAGAGATTGCACCATGTGCAGCCTCACCGGGTGCTCCCCACAGCTGGGGGTGGTGCAGAGCCCCGCTCCCTGCAAACAGCAGCTGCTCAATAACAATCTGGATCATCAGCTGCACAAGATGTTTGTGAACAGTCTTTGCCCCAGATCCCAATAACTGCCAAAATCATGTGCTGAACTGCTCTTCTGGCTTCTACAAGAGGGGAATGAAACTTCCAAAGAAATCGTGCACGAAATGTGACTCAACCTCTTTCTAGCCTGACTTTGAGATCACACTTGGAAAGGGAGATTCTTGTGTTTCTGGACCTCTGAAAACTAAAAGAAAAGTTCTATCTGTGTCTTCAGGATTTCTTTTACTGTTCCTGCTGCTTGCATTAATTTTGGAATGCATCACATGTCAAAGTGCTAGCCATTGCTAATCCTATTTTAGTGTTTATCTTTCTTTGATAGAAGTTCTATTATTGCGTTTTGAGTGTCCTTGAGAAAGGCAGCTTATGATTTGTGTAGTCCCCCAGAGGGAAACCTTGGTGTTATCTTGTTTAAACAATGCTTATTGCTTGAATTGTTGATGTGTTCATCACTTAGACCAGGTAAATACTCCAGACGCTGTATTGTTACTGCTGTAATTGGGGCTGGGGATTCACCAAAGTGCGTCTCTCTTGCATTGCTCTGTTTCTGGCCCCATGATGCTAAAAGGCTGAGATATAATTGCAAGATCTCTGTTCCTTGGGGATAAAGTAAATGTGAGGCCGGAGGGTGGTGTTTGCTCTGATTCCAGCTGTCTGCAGCCTCCAAAGCTTGATTTTACATTTTAATTATAACTTTCTAGTTGAGGCCCCTGGTTTTCTTGAACTGAGAGGACCTTTCTGAATAAAGCTTTGATGGAAGAGATCTGCTTTATTGGCTTTGCAGTTTGTGTGTTTATTTTCCTTTCGGAAGGGAGTGACTGGGCAGCAGAGGGGAAGATTGTCTTTGCCTTCCCTGGGTTTTGCTGGAGGGGAATGGGAGCAGCCTGATGCCTGGGAGCTGCCTCCTCCCTGGGGAGGGAGAGGGGCTTTGCGGGGACAGCTGGTGCTGGGAGGTGGTCCACAGGGGTAGGGTGCTGCTCATCCTCTCAGAGGTGGCCCAGAAGGGTAGGGTGCTGCTCATCCTCTCGGAGGTGTCCCAGAAGGGTAGGGTGCTGCTCATCCTCTTGGAGGTGTCCCAGGAGGGTAGGGTGCTGCTTGTCCTCTTGGATGACGGAAAGTTTTTTTTTCCCCAAAGAACTAGAGCAGCTAAGAGGAGGCTCCAAGGCTGGAGTAAGGAGCCTGCTGTGCAAGCATACAGGTGGGCTGGGGTGGGGTGGGGAGCCCCCTTTTAATTTCATTCTCTTGGCCAGTTGACCAGAGTTCTGACTACTGTAAGAAGGTCTTTGGTTTAGGTCGCTTGAGAGCTTTAAAGATTAAACCCAGCACCTCACATTGATTTTCAAGGAATTACCACAGCAGAACTGCTTGTGTGGGGCTGGGGGCTGAGTGCAGGGGGCCGGAGCTCGGGGGCAGCCCTGGGCTCCCCCCTGCCCTTTGCTGCTTTGCCTCTGTATTTCTGAGGCACAGCTGTAGACAGATCTGGTGGAGAATTGTGAGTGGCTCTTTTGATTACATCTGTTACTAGCTGCCTTTCGTCATATAGCTTTTCTTCACTTTAATGTACTGCAAAGCTTTATTTATTATGATTTTTTTGTGTGTGTGTGCAATTGAAATTCTTTTTTCACAATGAGCCAAATTCACACCTAATGTTCTGCTGCCTTTTGTCTGCAAACAAATTCAGTCTGATCTGAAAGTTACGGAGTATTTATGCTGTAGGAAAGAGATGCGCTAATTGGGTGGGTTTGGCTGGCTTTCAAAGCTACGAACGTCACGAGGAAGATGAACACAGAGCAGCTTGCACTGCCAACCAAGCTCCATGTGCTCGTCACTTAGGAGCTTTAGAAAAAGATGGGAAAAATGGTCAGACTAAAGCTTTGTGATTCTCCTTTGTGCACTCCGTATTGACTGGTGTTCTCCAGATGTGTGCTGGGAAAAGGAGGAGGGAACCTGAGGTCTTCTGCTCATCTTCAGTAGTGGGAGCAGGATTGTTCAGGAAGGGGAGGCTGAGAGGCAGCGAGGCAGCTGCTGGACAGAGGAGGAAAGTCTGCGTGGTGGTTTTGTGCGTGTGTATGTGGAGTCCTGACCCTGCAATTTGCAATATGCTTAACTGTAGGTTTTGCTCCCTCCTGGTTATGAGGCAGATAAAGGGGGGTGAGTCTGAAAAATTAATGCCCTCCTGGTTTGTGCTTGGGGGATTAGTGGTGATCTCAAAAGAACAATCTCTACCTAACCTGCTGTGGTGGTGTGTGGTTGGTTTTGTTTGCACTTGTTTGGCTTTTTTGTTTGTTTGTTTGTTTTTTAAATAAATAACTTGTATCCCCCAAAATAATTAAACCAACAAGTCTGTTATTTGTGTCTGAGCCTTGGATGGAATAATTAGGCTTTTTTTCTTTCTGAAAGCACTTATATATTGATCTGTGCTGTGAGATTGTAAATACCATTCCCTGGCTGAAAGGGTTCAGTGCTATTGAAAGATGTTTCTGTTTCTCTAGTCACTCTTTTGGAAAAGGAGATGCTAAAAGAGGCTGACTGGAAGATCCCAGGATAAGGGTGAAATAGGGAAAAGTGTCTCATGGTATTTTGCTATAGCCACAGTGGTATATGGACATAGGTGGGGAAAGGTGTGTAGGTACTGAAATTTACTACAAGAACTGGCATATTTGGACAAAATTAGGGAAGCTCTAGAGGACACAAGAACTGTGGTAGAGCAGATCTCAGGAGAGCTAAGGAAGAAGGATAACAGGTATCCACTATCTGTGTGTGGCCCTCTTCATGTAATGAGTCATTAGGATATAAATGTGTTCTGTTGGTTTTTTAACTATGCTTTCTGTATATGGCCTGATGGCACATACTAAAATAGGAATTTTAAAAAATGAGAATCTCTTGCAGATGGGTAAAGTGGATGCTTTCAGAAAAGACTAGAACACCACAGAAGGGATCAGCAAACATTGGTACCTCAAATGGTTTCCAATCTAGAGAGCAGCTTCTAGAGAAGTTGTCGGGTTTTTGTGTTGGTTTGTTAAACCTTTCAACTTTTACATAGGAAGCCTTAAGGCTTCCCCTCTGTTAAAACCTGTTAGTGAAATTTAAGACTGAATTACTTTTGTCCCTTTAATGAGCATTAAAGTGTCTGGGCCATTTCTCTCCCTCGCAGTTCTTACTGGGAACCCTTCCAAGCTTCTGCCTCTGGGTTTTGTGGTTGTCGGAATTACAATGTATTCATATTTCATGCTGGAGATGTGCTAAACTACACAATGAGTCTGAGAGCAGGATCAAAATAGTCAGTTGGTGGCATGGATAAAATGATGTTTTGCATGATAAATTTTATAACCACAGCAGAAAAGTCTCATTTGGTTTCAGATTTGTGGTGTCTCACTATATGAAATACCCTAAACTCATGGCAAGACATTCTATGGGTGGTAATTTAAATAAAATTGTGTATTTTTTTGTGTGATTATGCTGTGTAGCAGTGTGTGAATCCTAACCAATGTATTCTGAAATGTATACATTTTAAGAGATGTATTTTTAAAACACAATCTATGAGTTCATCAAACATAGTGAATATTTAGTATTTTTTTTCGATCAACAGGTGCTAAATGCCACTTGAAACAATAAGTGTACATTTTCCCAGGTGGGATGAAATAAGGTTAAAGGTTCTCATTGTCAAAATTGCTAAATTCTTTTCTTGTGGTGACATGCTATAGGATTTCAGCTGTATTTCACATGTCATCAAATGATGACTTTAATGGTATCATTAATGACAACAACCAGAGGCAGTTCCCATGGCCTTGGGAAAGCTCCTGCCCCTGCTGCATGTGTGCTGATGCCATGGAGCAGACACATGGGAGCAGCTCACCTTAATCCTTTCTCACCAATATTTAGAATCATAGAATCATTTAGGTTGGAAAAGACCTTCAAGATCATCAAGTCCAACTGTTAACCCAGCACTGCCGAGGCCACCAATAAACCATGTCCCTAAGCAGCGCATCTACGTGTTTTTTAAACACCTCCAGGGGTGGTGACACTTGGTTACCTTTTTGGTGAAGAAACTTTTCCTGCAATCCAACCTAAACTTCCCCTGGTGCAGCCTGAGGCTGTTCCCTCTTGTCCTGTTGCTTGTTACTCAGGAGCAGAGACTGACCCCCCCCCCCCCCAGTCCCTCTCAGA
>JAVJGJ010000001.1:119692250-119713582 GCA_035590215.1 Microhierax caerulescens
TACCTAGAAACGGTATAGAATGTAGAAAAAGGTACTGTGCAATGTATATGTGAAGCGTACGTGTGCTTGTTTAAACGGTATTTCTTCACTAAACCCCACAAAGGCATGGTGCAGTATGTAGATAGACTGTTCACTGATTCAGGCAATTGCTGGGGTAACGTTTTCCAGTTTATCTTCATCGCTTGAGGACTGAGGCAAGTGGAAGGCAGCAGTATTAGACTAATATATATATGATGATTCCAGGATACTGTAGTTACTATGAAGCTGTTTCATAGTGGACTTGTTATTTCAGCTCTTTTACCAGAAGCTGCACAAATTGTCTGGTTACTTTTACACTTCAGTCCTGAGGGGGAAAAAAAAATAACTGTAAAAATCGGTTTGGAATGTTCCCTGTTAAACTATTTTCACGGGTCAGAGGCATGACGTGAAATATTTCTACAGAGAAAATAACGAGTTCTGCAG
Organism: Microhierax caerulescens; assembly: GCA_035590215.1. Classification (NCBI taxonomy): domain Eukaryota; kingdom Metazoa; phylum Chordata; class Aves; order Falconiformes; family Falconidae; genus Microhierax; species Microhierax caerulescens. The sequence goes on from JAVJGJ010000001.1 coordinate 119,692,713, forward strand.
TACGTCACTGCTATAGGCTCCATTTTCACATCCTGCAAAATAGCTCCTCTCCTTTCTCCCCATTTTTTTTGCTCTGTGAATGGATATGGAAGTGTTATCAAAGTTGGTTGCGGTGCTGTGTGCTGGTTTTGATGAAACTATTACAGAAACAACAGTTAGTGTTAGCCTCTTCTGTAGGGATTTGAGTAGAGAGCCCACACAGTGTGATCACTGCATTAACACACCTCTCTCTCCATCTGAGACTGCTTTTCTTAATCCGCAAAGGTCAGGCATCACTTCGTGCGGCTGCAGAAATGAATTGAGGGATACGTTACTGGGGACAATATCCTCTGAAGCAGAAGCATGCTGCTTCCGAGCAGGCAGCCCTTCTGGTGAACTTGATTGGAAATCCTGCTTGCAGCCATCAGGCTTCATGTGTTTACAGAGTCTCCCGTGCTTGTGCCCATCTGTTTGGATGGCACTGCACCTGCCTGCAGGCTTGTTGTCCCTCTGGAGATGGGATCTGGTCTTTTCATAAGCACCTTCTCATATAACTCTATTCCACTTGCAGTAGAAGACCCCGCTGTCCCCAAAATAGGGATGAGCAGAGCATCTGATACTTGGTGGTTGCCCTGTGTCTCCTGCTAGAAGAAATGGTTGCAAAAAGAAGTTTGGGAAAGCAGAGGGACAGCAGGCTGTACTTCCCCCTATCATGTCTTGAGGGAAGATAATGGTATGAGAAAGTAACCTGGATAGACCGGGTACCAGATTACCTTCCAGGTGTAGGGATCCAGGTAGGGATCCCTGGGGCTCCTGATATGACTCCGAATGTTTAACAGCACAACTTGTTGCTACTTTCTAATATACTGACAAGGGGGTTTTATTGGGTGAATTGTTAAACTTGGAGAATAGTTCGAGTTACCTATGACACCATCAAAGCACCTAATATGTTGTCTAGTCTGCTTTTGTCTGTGTAAGCTTATAGGGTACGGTAGTGAGGACGTGACCAAGAGTGTACAAATTATCTGATGCTGGAGCAGGCAAACTTCAGGCAGCGAGTGAGGGTTCTCTGCTCTCAAGCACCACGTTTGTAAATATCCTCATCATCTTGTGAGTCTGGGAAAACAATTAATTATACAAATAAACAGCAACAAGGGGAAGTCAGGCTTGTTTCTCTGGTGTTTTCATTGGCTTTGAGCTTGTACTGTGATGGACCAGCACAGAGGCTGTCTAACTCCTCTCCTTTAACTGCTCTCATGGCATTGTTATTTCTGGGGTGATTAATTTATGCAGGTTCCTACTTGTGCCAGACTAAAATCAGGAAGAATGACATTTTCTGGTTATATGTGGGACCTGTGCTAGATAGGCTAAATATATGGATATTTTATTCAGTAATTGGAAAAAAGAATCATGTGCTTGGCTTTGAAGTCCCCGTGTGGGTCCTTTCCTTTCAGCTGATTTCAGCCTCTCCTCTCTGCAGCCAGAAACTTCCAGTGCTGTCTTCTGCTTTCTTTTCCTAGAGCTGTCAGTTGGATGTTCTGGTCCAGGTGTGTATGGAGAGTGGCCAGTAAGACTGTAGAGGAGCAGGGAGTCAGGCGTGGCCTCATGGCAAAGCAGGGATGTAATGAAGAGAGTTAAGGGGAGAAACTGGCACTCAAGAGGTAGGATGGCAAAGAAGCACCTATGGACCCCGGGGAACAGTTGAATCTAACAATAAATTAGTAATGTGCAGTAAACAGCAGCAGGCCAGACAAGTGTCAGTTCTAAATACTGATTTTTTTTTCTTCCCCCCTCCCCCCGCAATAAAACCTCCCCCCTGAACTCTGCAAAGTGTCACTATGAACAGTAATAGTGCCAGTATCTCCATCTTATTTTATAGATGTGTCATGTTTACTCTGGTAGAATAGGAGTCAAGGCATAGCATACATGAGGGTCTTGAAGGAAATAGCTTTCTCTTGGTTGGAATATGGCAGGTATGAAAAAAATAGTTTTTAAAGAACTAGTCTTTTGTTTCATTGCTTTGATTAAAAGGAATTACAGGAATAAGATATTACATCAAATCCACTCAATTTTGTGGGATCTGAATTGTAGCCAAGCTAGGCAAAGTGCAAAGCTCAGATTTAAAGCTGAGTGCAGAACATTCTTTATCTGTATCTTTCACCATAGCTGCTATCCAGAGCACATCTCTATTTTGTTTCCTTTCTGACATTGAATATAATATGGCTTGTGCTCCCTAATATAACTGGCACAATTTCAGGCTGATATGGCTGTCCTGGCAGTGTCAAGTCTATCTTGAGCCATCAAGGCACAGTGGCTCGTTACATACTAATTTTTATCATCTCCTGCTTTATTCTGTTGGAAGCTTACAGCAGAGGTTAAAAACATCATCTGCACTGGGACTCCTCTCCAGCTGCTAAGGGCTCATTTTATCCCTGACCGTTGAAGATGCTAAAGCCAGCCTGCTTCATCTGTCACTGGCTCGAAAGGAAGCCTGGTCCCTAGATGTGCTACATCATTTATTCCTGTTTGTCTTTCTGATCCTGTGGACTTGAAATCCATTCGATCTCCCATTAATAGGGTTCCACCAGATGCACAGGAAGGGTAGGGACCTGTTGGCACCAGCAAAACATCTGACCTCTGTTGGACTATCAAATTATTTTTTTTTCCACTTTATAACTGATGATTTGAAAATAACCTGCAGCTTTGTAAAGAAGAAATATACTGTTAAGTGTTTTCAAAAACTAAGGTGGTTGTTTATTAGCTCTGTTGGGTTGGGTTTTCAAAGGGCTATGCAGTGAATATTTTGTATTTAGGGCTGCTTGCAGTTAGCAGTATTCTGTGTGTACTTTTTTGGGCTAAAGCCATATTATTTGTGTAATAAATTCCCTGTTTGAAGTTGATGGGAAGAGAGGCCTGAGGCTCATGCAGTAGAGCAAGCTTAGACATTACAATAAGAATGGCAATAAATGTAGCCGTAAAAGGGATTTTAAATCAGCAGTCACAATTTTTTTTTTTCCTGCCCTGAAAACATTTTAAGTGTTTCCTCAGTCTTCTGCCAGTACTGCTCTTTAGGTGGATTTAAGGACTTTTCCTCATCTTCAACTTGTCTATTTAAAATATAAATGTTAAATTTTGTCTGAGAGATCCGTCGGAACTTGTTACTTCACTGCAAGGACTTATTTGTAATCACAATTACAGTTCTATGAAGGATCCTTGAAAAGCTTTTTTAAATCAGAAAATTGGCCCAAATCATTTGAGGTTGCTTTGGGTATTGCACCTGTGTTTCGGTGTTAGCTTGGCTATCTTCCCTCACTGTCTATCATACAGTCTAGGTTCATGGGAGGCTAAGCTGAGCACAGCTTCCCCAATTTCATGTCCATTGCAGTCACCAGAGCCAACAGTGTACAGCTGTGCATTGGTTTTAGAAATGCAAGTATGTTTTGAAGTATTATTTAGCATCAAGATCAGAGTTTTAGTCTGAAGCTAAATAAGATACTAATCTCCACCAAAAGACAATCGGATTAAATTTCTCTAGTCGGTAACTTTGGAGAAAATCTAGTTTGCTTCTGCAGTGTTACGCTCCATATGATGACTCCTAGCAATGGATGGATTCCCCCTCGTGTCCCGAGGTCTGGACCACACTCTTGCCAAGTGTTTTTTATTTGTATGTAGGGAGAAAGCTGAAGAAAAATGGAGCTTTTCTTCAGAAGGCATTAGCCCTCCATGTGAGAAACTGATCCACAGAAGGCCACAAAACAGAGCTTTTCAACCACATTGCTGAAGTTTGGCAGCTGAGCAATCTTGCCTGTGCCTGCCTTTTCCCTCATGGACTTGTAATTGCTTCATTAGTGAAAAAACTCCACCTTCAGCAGCTGCAGAAGTGATTTCTGAAATTTTCCAAAATAATCTTTCTCAGAATGGCTTAAGGGATATATGCTTGCTATGCACATCGGTGTCAAAAGTCCAAAAGAGAAAGCTATTGTATTGGCTTCCAGTGCTTGGACGCCTTCCCCAAGCATCCAGGAAGAATGCATAATTACACAGCTATAAATACTGAAGCTCATATTATAAAGGTATGGGGGCTGTTCAGAAGGTGATATGCCAGCTTTGCTGGGGGACAAATGCAAACCAGGGATGGATTAAGCTGTGCTGGCAGCCAGTTCAGGGCTAGAGACGCTTGCTTGTTGGCAGAACTGTAGCCCTTCACTGCAGGAATACTATCAATGTGCATCAGCTGCCCTCTACCTTTCTGTTTTGTACAAATACTCTTTGATGTTTGGACACTTCAAGTTAAGGAAAAGTTTGTTGTGTTACCTGCCACATGGATCTTTCCCAGCATAATGTGAGGGAGAAAAAAAGGCATGCCTCTCAAGGGTATCTTTCTTGCCTACGTTTAGGTGGAGTCAAAGCAATGTAGCTGTAGGGAATGGCATTAGGATGGTGTAGGATGGGGGACAGTTCATCCTCAAAGCAACAAACAGCATCTCATTAAATGCCCGCTTGCAGCAGGCAAAGAAGAGAGCCAAGGCAGGGCCTCAGCGTGATTGATACTAGATGGACTCTTTCAATGACTTGCAAATGAGTGTCTGTGCTGACTGGCCTGCGAGATCGTTGGTGGATGCCAACGCAGGCTGGGGGCGTTACTGCAGGAAGCTGATGAAATCTCTAGCATGCCCTAACGGTTACACTTAGGTCAAGTATTTCGTTTGTAGTTTAGGATGCTTTTGTCTGCATAAATGCAATTATGTAAGATTTTAATTTCTTGCCTTTGTTCACTAGTAAGGAAGATGGTCGTAAAAAGTGTCCAGGGAACCAGGGTCTAGTTTCCTCGTTAACTCCTTAACCACATTTCTTCTTCATCCTACCCAATGAAAAAGGTTTTAAGAACATTTTCAACTCTGAAATCTTAAAATTAGGGAACAGGCTATCACGAACAACCTGTTTAAATAATATTGTGCTGCACTGTAGCAACTTCATGAATTAAGTGAGAATGAACAACAGGATGTTGTTGGTATAATACTGATGATAATATGGACTGCTTTTTTGGTTATACGTTGTTTATGTTTCCCAGTTTTTAAGACTTTAAAACTCTCTTTACTGAAACAAAGGTCTTCAGGACCACATTGGGAAAATCTAACATATTATCCATTTCACTTTCTTTCTGTACTAGAGAATAATGACTTTAATCCTAGATTCAGTAAATTGCAGGGAGGATCCTCAGGTATGCAGAGCTGACGTGTGATACTGTCTATTGATAGGAGCACAATTCTTTTAAATCAGTCTTTAAAGTTGAGGACAATTGTGTTCTATGAAATATTAGTTATGTCTGTCTGCACAGCTCAACCAAATCTCAGACTCCAGAAAGCACGTTTGCATGTTTTGTTTCAATGTATAAAAGCCTCTAGTTTCTATACTATTGAGTTGCCACTTGAAACCACAGATTTTTTATTGCCTCAGCATAAACTATAGCCAGAAGTTGAGTTCAGAGGACTATTTTCTAACTGTTTTCTCTTTGCATAAAAATCCAGATGTCTCATACTTCAGGTTTAAGGGCAGATTGGAGAGTCTGATTAGATTTTTACCGTGTTTTTTTTCTCAGAGTAAAAACTTCCTCAGTGAACTCAGAAATCCAAACTGACCCAACGCATTGGGATACGACATCCCTAGGGTGTCAGTCTGTGTAGGTGTGGCTTGGAAGTGAAATATTGTGATTGTGGTATATCTATTGAGTCCTAGTAAAGGCTGAGTTCAATTTGAAAAGCATGGTCTCCTTCAGTGTTATCTAGCATATGGTAAATGGAGATGAGATGCTGTGATTATCCAGATTCAGTGCTGGATATACCAAGTTGTCAAACTTGCCCTGTGACCATGAATGAAAATCAGGGTGTGTGCATGTGGGTTTTTTATTTATTTTATTTTATTTAGGCTTTGCTGTAATTTTGTAAATTCAGTGTTCATGTTGGTTTCTGAGAGGAAAATCCAACTCTTCAATGTAGTATCTCAACAACGGTGACAGAACATTTTTTATTACTAAATCACAACTTCCACCAGCAATTCAAATTTTGAATGTGAACATGCTGGGATGATGTAACTAAGTGCTCTGCATTATTGTAGCAATGTTAAATAACGCATGTGGAGTGCAGGTGATGCTTTAGAAATTAATGGCGTAAGTGTACAGAAAGATGTGGAAGAGGAATGGAAGGTCATACTTGACATCATGAACAGAATTCATTTACAGCGAATGAAGCCTTCAGTGCAGCTCTCATGAAATGTGAAAAATTGGGAAGTTTCAGCAGATTCTGTTTTAAAGTCTGAATAATGTTAGTTGACAATTACATTGTTGTAGGCAATTTAGTACCGGTCACCTCTGCCATACGGGTACAGGTCCAACCCTTTTCTGTTATGTGTGCATATCAGTCAGGGTTACACATCTTCATAATATTTCCTCCTGTCACCAATGACCTTATTTGAAGCAGTGCTTGATTTAGGATTTGAACCTTTTGCAGTAATTCCTTCTAGTACCAACATATACCACAATTTGAACAAAATTAATATGACTTTAATCTACAGTCATAAAATAAATCCATGTGGTTTTTTCATGGCTAAGGAGTCAGCCTTGTAACTTCTTTCTTTCTTTCCCCGTTCCTTTTAACAAATGTGGTTAATCAGATCATGCCAAGACTGAAGAATGTATTTAGATAGCTCTACCTATTCCTGTACTACCTGGAGGAACCATCTCAGTAGTATTAAAAGAATTATTGTTTTATTTAAAGAGTCAAGGTTGAAGCAGCGAATGTCAAATAACCTCCAACAGCTATATATCAACTGCTAAACTGATGGGCTCTGCTAGCAAAAGGGAATTAGAATGGCAACCAGTGCCGATAAATAGTATGTGGGATCTAGTGGGATCCCCGTTGCAGTGAAGTGGATATTGATGCTTCTAGTCAAAACCAATAAACTTTATTGCTGCATCTTTTCTTGGTTTGGCTCTTTCTATAACTGTTTATCTGTATTTCAAACTAATAGTCAAAATAGTAGTTAGAGGAAATACAAGTAATATTAGTAATACGAGTTCTAATTAAGACATCTGTATCAGCAGGTCAGAGATGATCACCTAGTAGAAGCACTGGGCCGGGTTACAGAATAAGTAAACTCCAACTCTGACTTGGTAATTTTTTTCATCCGTGACCTTGAACATGTCATTTAAAGTACTAGTACATTACCTGGTCTTCTGCAAGATGGGGATAACACTTTCTTTTCCTGAAGAAATGAGTGTTAGGTTATATCTGTCAGTACCTAGGAAACACTATTGCTATTTTTGCACTGATAGCAGGTAGCCAGCCCAGAACTTGGTGCAATAACTCAACTTTTAAGAAAAAGTCAGCAGGCAGTCACAGAAATGAACTTAACTGAACCGAGGGGAAGGAGTCTGGGACTGCATCACTTTACTGTTCCTTGGCAGTTAAGCTGATTGCAGTGGGGGGAGCCTAGCGGTGCTTGCTGTTTTCACTGAAATCCAAGCTCCTGGAACCATGGGAATCTCAGTTTTAAATAAAAGAGAAAAAAAATAATCTAATCTTCATGGCTTCGCTTATGGTTTATAAATGTGTGGAGCTGGCTATATTGAATTTGGTGTAGCAATGTGTTCTCTCGTGAAAATGTATTAAACAAAATTTGCTTATCTCTTGCTAACTGTCCTGTGTTGTTATAGCATTGGGATTTTTTTTTTAATGTGCATGGGATTAAAGTTATTTTAGACCCTAAACTGTGAATTCCTTCTTAAAAACTGTCAGAAAAGCCAGCCTTTCTTTCTGTGCTGCCAGCTGAGAACTGGTTTTTTTGATAGTTTTGATATTTTAATGGAAACCAGCCCCTTCCTGCCTTGGTGGTATTGGTCAGCTTTTCAGGGGTGTGGTGATGGTAGAGCAAGGGGTTTAAATATCATCAGTCCGATCAGTCAAACTCAATTTTCCCCCAGTGGTAGATGTGTGCTGAGATCATTTCAAGAAACTTGTCTGTTTGCCTTTGCATATCCTGTAAGTTAGACAGTAGTTACTCTTTCCTTATTGACTTAAGGACTTTCACACACCCAGCCAGCTCTACTTGTCCTACTCCTACCATACAGCAACGTGAAAAAGCAGGGAAAATAGCTCAGGAGCTCAGACACCTGCGATGGAGAATGAACCTATTTCAAGAGTGCTCTAAGGCTGTTGTTCTTCAGACACTTCGTGGGTACCAACTCTAGGACAGGCTGGTTGATTGGGGATGGGGAAGGGATGCTAGCAGGCTGGAAAATACTTCTGAACTAACCAGCTCATAATCCTCTTTATTGTTTCATGGTGGTGTAAGTCAAACTTTGTGGTGCCTGAGTACTCTAGAATTTTAGAGAAAACTCTGAACTAACAAATGTGGTGTGTTTGAAAAACAAATAAACAAACAAAAAACCCCATGAAAAAGAACAAACAAACCGAAAGTGTAACAACATTAGACTGCACAGGACCCTGGGCTGGGGTAAGGTGCCCCTGCCCATGGCAGGGGGTTGGAACTAGGTCTTCCAACCCAAACCATTCTATGATTCTCCCCCCACATTAAAAAAAGATAACATTTTAGGTGTTTGTGTCTTGATACAGGAATTATTTGTTCTTTCTCACCAGACAGAAAGTGATATTGTTAAGACACAAAATATAAGACACAGCTACCTCTAAACAGCTGAGTGTATTGGCCTGGCGTTCTCTGGCTGATATTACTTTTTTTTTCTTTTTGAGATTGTTTTTATAGGAGGCACATCCAACTTGGTGAATGTTTCCTTTACAATAGTAACTAACAAAACCTAAGTACAGCTTACAGTTCAACCAGCTGATATCACTCCAAAAGGGTCACAGTTTTTCTCAATAAAGGTCTGAATTGTGTCTTTATATATTGGGCAAAGCTGTTGTTTTTGTATTTGGCTTTCTTTTGCCGATTAGTAATTTTTAAACTAAACTAGTACAGGAGGTCTTTTATGCTTTTACTTTTAGGTTCAGTGGATTCACACATTCATAAGTTAGTATTTTGTGTTTATAATCTGTGACTTTTCTGAAGAGGCTTATAAAATATTAAAGTATGTTGATTCAGGCAGTTTTATTTAAAACAAGAAAAATGGAATTTGATTGATTGAAGAAGTATGCATTGTACAAGGCTTTGTCTAAGTTGCCTGAAGTTTTGTGGTGACCAGTAAAGCACCAGAACTCTGCCAATACAGGATGCCTGTGGTATGTTTTCAGCTGGGAAATCAGACAAATCTTGTGATGGTGACCTGTGTCTAACTTCTGTTGCTCTGCACCAAAAATTATACTGCCTCATTGCTGGGATCAGGCAAGTCACCACTGTGCAACCTGTCACAGTGTCCAGGTGGCTTTAGAGCTCTTTAAAGCCTAAACCTGAGGGATGACATTCCTAACAGACTTTGATAATGACAGTAAATGCTGAGGACTACAGTGCTATTAGACAAATAACCGTATAGTTTGCATTTCCTATGAGTGCCCTACTTTGGGGATCTTAATGTGCCTTAATTATGCTTTACCCCCATCATAGTAAGGGTTATGGAGCATTATCAACCTGATTATACAAGTGAGGCTCAAAGTGGTTAAGAAGTTTGATCGGTGGTGCACAGCAAATCCAGTGAGCCATGAAAATGACTCTCTAGTTCTTGTTCCCATTTCTGCCCTCTAAAGACGACGTTTGAGTTTATAGGTTGCAAAAGTAACTCCAGAAACCTGCAAGCACAGAGATCTGCAGCTCCCTTTATACTTTTTTCAGTGTTTCTGATCAGTTCTGAAGGTAAAAGTGGTTGGAAAAATATTTTTCATACCTGCAATAAAGGGGTATTTTATCAATAGAATTAATGAAGCTTCTTATTGTGACCATCTGTTCAAAAAAATTAAAGGGAGAATGGTACATGAAATCTGAACTCACTAAGGTTTTAATTGGGAGTGGGGGGTAATTTTCCCTTAATAAATACATATGCTGGCAGAAGCAGTGAAACTCTCTTCTCTCTCACTGCATCTCAGCATCTTTCTCCCTGTGGGTCTGTTGTGTTCTCTTTAATGAATTGTAGGTGAGGTTGGCTGGGTAATTTCTGTGTGAGCAAGTTCTGCAGAAAAGGCTTCAGACAAGCTTTAGTAGCATAGTTCCCTATCTGTCTTCTTGTCTGCTGTGGCATCTCCTTACGTTCCTTCCCCACCTCCCCCCGTAAGGATTATCCAAAGCCACATATTTTTTTATTTATTTTGTCTATGTGCATATGTATGTACATTTTGAGCTGCAACCAATTTTGAAGCAGTTAGGGACTATTAGTAGTGGTGGTCTCAGCTTTTTTCCATCATTGCATGCTGTGCTGCCACTGTCCCTAAGAACCACAAATATCAATATGAAAAATAACAACTATGCAGCTGGGAATCATCTGCATGACTTCACTCATGAGAGAAATTTATCCTTCACAGTTTGGAAGAGTTCTAAGGTGTCCAATTCTGCCAGTGCTGGGCTAACGGTAAAGAAGAACTCTGTAAGAGCTGAACCTTCTGTGTTTGTAATTTATTTACTTGATTGGTTTTGATGAATATGGCAGTAATTATAAACCCTTTTACCGAGCATAGATTTGAGGCTCTCTTAAGGGGCTGTTTTAGTGGTTACTGTTGTTTTGCTAAGCTTTTATAAAAGGTATCATCACATAATAGAAATTGAGCATTTCATAATCTTTTATAATACTGGGAAATGAGTTGGCTGGATTTCACCTAAAGGCCTTTCATTAGAAATCTGGATTAGAAACAAAAAATTATTTCAAGGATTCATATACATTGGTAAGCTCCTGGAAAGAGGAGCAATGTTACCATGGGAGCATTAAGGTTACCTAATGCTATGGCCATTGGGAAGCCCTTAATTAAATGGGGTTCTTGCTCTAAGTGGTGTTTTCCAGGGCAGGGGTGACTGAGGGAAGTGGTCAGCAGGGTGGTGTGACAGAAAGCTGCGCAGGTTCCCATTTGTTCCACAAACTGCACCTCTTTGCAAAGTGGAGGAAAAGGTGTCCCTTGGAACTAAGGGAGGTAATCCATAATGAAGCTATGTGTATCCCAAAACCCAGTTCTTTTTTTTTTTTTTTTTTTTTTTTTTTCTCTTTAAAAATTATAGGCACCAGTGCAAAATGTACCCGTAATATTTTTGCAAGTAATTAAATTTTAATATAATATGGGTGCACAAGAACATGAGGAAACTGCACAGGTGTAGCTGAGCTCTAAGCAGTTCCCTATAATACCGAGGCAGAAATATGGATGTTGTAACACACACATCCTGCTGTCCTAACCCATCATGACAGAGTTCTGAAGAGTACACCCAGGGCTAACAAATAACATTGATGTATGTCTCCAAGGAGAAGGTATATAACATTTTGAATAGACTTTTCTTCTGTATTGTCAGCCCCTCCACCTACCCCGTACTGCCCTGTGGGGTTGTGTGTACCCCGAGGGCACTGGTTTTCATGGTTGATGACTTGAAATTGTGCTTAGAAGTGCTTAGCTGACAATTCTTGGCATTAAGAAGATACTTTTAATTTCTTTCTTGTTACAGTCCACACCTCCCCCTTCCTTTATGTTGGGAAACAGCCAAGACACATCTGGTCTTTTGTGAACACTACCGATGTGACTTATTTATTTGAACTTAAGGTTTTACCAAACTGTCTGTCTTGCACTAGACATTAATGTGTATTGACTCATGATATGCTTTAAACTAGAGAGTTGATTCATAGGAGCATAAATGTTTTTGGTTTGTTTTACTGGTCATTGGTTTTTGATCAAGAGTTTGATCTGAAATGAAACTAGAAAGTGTTTTTTATATTCAAATCAGGGGGCAGGAAATAAAAGATGTTTAAATGAGAATATAGCTCTGGAAATGTGTGCATAGAACTTGTCTTCTGTATTCATAACCTGCAATTGCCCTGAAGGGATTTATTAAAATTCAAAGCATGCTGATCCCAGGCTGTTTGATTTCAAACATGAAATTGGGAACTGACTTAGATTTTATTTATATATAAATATATATTTAAAACATATGAATATATATGTATGTATATGTACAAATGCAAACCCTGAGCATCAACACAGTTTCATCTATGAGGATGATGTATTTATTCATTTACACGGTACCCAGTAGAATGACTTGCAGTGATGCAAAACTGCAAATCTGGAGAACAAACAATGACCAACCAATTTTTTAATTTTGAGTGTCTTTATAGTTTTAGAGTTTATGAAGAATATGCAGATTCTTTTCAGTAGGTGTAACTGATTATGAGTAATGGAGTCCTCCTCCTGATAGCTGCAAATGTGCTGTGAGTTGATGGCATGTAAAAAGCTATCCCATTTCAGGTAAAAAACAGGCTCAGGTGATATGCTGTCTGGAAATCCAGACTTTCAGAGTTCCACGCTTGCTGGTGGTGCTGATAAAGTAATGTTATCACCCACCTGTAAATCCAAAAGCCAGACTAGCTTCAAACCTTGAACATAGTCTTCTATTACTTTGCTATACTAAATTCTTCCAAATGTGTTCAGACATGTTACAGGAAGAGATCTGAATCTGTTTCTACTAATAAATGGTATACTGGAAAAAAAAACCCCAAACAAACAAACCCAAACCCAAACAAAAACCCCCTCGTGATTAAAAGACCATATGTCTTGACCAGATCAGAGAATATGAAATAACATTGATGATACTCATTCTATTTCTTGCTGCTGCAAAAGTTACCATGCTTGTTCAATAAATCCTGAACACATAATAAACACAGTTTAAAAACTGGCTCACATCTTGGTGAAATGTGATTGAAGGGATCTGACAGTTAATTTCATTTATATTTAGGTCTTAATGCGTTTTAATTTCACTGGTTTTGTTTTCTGTTTGGAACTTCACTGTGTTTAAGGATAGTGATATTGCAGGAAAAAAGCTTTAATGCAATTATGCGTTTAAAGAGGCACTGCTAAAGGAAGACAAAGAAGTTTTCTTTCATAAATTCAAGAGGGCTTAACTAGTAAAGTTCTATTCACTTTTATTTATCACATGTATCTTCCTGAGTGGGTTCACCAGAACAGAGGAATCTGTGGTATTTACACTTTTCAGTGCATGGGGAAAGTTCATACCACATCTCTTGTGGCAGAGGTGTGTAAAACTCAGCTAGAGTAGATCAAGAATTTCTTTATGCTCAGGCTAACAGCACTTCATGTTACTTTTTTTTTTTTTAACCTGATGTTAAAAATTTAGCTGACTTTGAAGTTCTGACTCTGAACAAGAAACTGTAAAATGGACTACCATTTCCTGAATGTAGATAAAAAGTATGTACAATTGGAAACTGAAGGGCAAAAATTCAGGTGGCCTGGGTTGTATGCACATATTTATGGATAAATTATTTACCCCCCTCAAATATAACCGTTGCTAAAAATATTTGGAAGGCGTTCAGTTCTTTGGGTCCTATTCTAGCATCTGGTTTTGTTTTCTGCTCTTTTTAAACTAAACTTCTGAAGAATCTTTTTGAGATGGGGTTATACGCCCCTTTTTATGATAATTGCAAAATATTAGTGAAAAGTACTTTGTGCCAGAGGGATCCGCTCCTTGCAATAGGCTATACAGATCAAACAAGTTGTTATTAAAACAGATTCTTGACTGATAACATCCACCATCTGGGAGCAGTGATTGCAGATACAAAATTGGATTCACCGAGGGAGGTGGCTGTGCTGCTTGATGTTGAAATAGCCTTTGATAGAATAGGAAGAAGAGCCGTTTACGGCAGATAGTATTCCATTAATTTCTTGCATGAATCCATTAAAACTCTCCGTTTATATCCTGGGGGCAATGGGTGATAACTGAGGATTTTCCAATATCATTTCACATTGCAAATGAGGGAAAGAGTGTATATAAACATGTATTTCCCCTTCTTATGATATTTCTTTGTTTATTATTAGAGTCCTGGCAGAGTGGGTTAGAACAACCACCAGATTAATGACACTGAAACAGATCTTTGTTTCTAGACACTTTTTTTTTTAAAGTGCTGAATACTTAGAGCTATCAGCAGATGCTGAGCAAATCTTTGTGTGTCTTATCCTTGTTTACTAAGGCTGAAAAAAGATTTTGTAAAAGAGATGAGAACGGAGGATTTTAGCATTCCTGTGCTCATGCTGCTAGCCCTGAAACCATGATATTTTTCTACTGGGGACTGTGTTGAACTGCCCTTAGGTGTTTGCTTTGCATTTGAATGACAAACCTCATGGCTGGAAAAACTGTGAATACCTTGGTTTGTGTTTTTTAAGCTGTATTTTTATAATTTGTCCAGTTTTGGTGGAGTCAAACTTTTCCACAGGCTGAAGGTTAATAAAACTTCCCCAAGAGAGGCTGAAATAGAGCCACCAAGTGCAAGCATGTTCTCTGGATTAAATCCCTTTGTACGTAGAACTTTATTTTGCCAAAGTACTCGGCAGGGTTTTTCCACCTCCACACTCAGGGAAAATTTTTTTGACTTTATGTAGGAATCAAGAACATCATCATTCCCTAGTTCAAAACATGACCATATTTTGACAGCTGGTCACCTTCTCAAAGGCAAAAGGACAAACCAGCACTCCCAGTTCCACTGTAAAACCTCACAAATTCATTTCAGCCTTGCTCAGCTCCTGTTGAAGGGCAAGAGGATGTATAGTTGAAGGGACCTGACTAATGGCTACTGTTAAATTGTAGCCTCAGCATATGGCACACAGGACCTAAACTATGGTGCAAGCAAACATGTACAAAACTGGTATCTCAAAGCTTACACTGCAGCAGCATTAGTACTGCAGATAATTTCGCTAAGTCCTGCTGCAAATAGCTATCCAGGATGATAATCCTGTAACCTGCACATACAGCAATGATAGAAAATACATCCTATAGTGGGTGTTAACATTTTTACTGAAAAGTGCTCACATATAACTCTGATAAATGCTTTGTTAAAACCTCATAAAATAGGTTCGGGTAGAATGGTCTTGTAAGCAGACAGTGAAAATGAAGTTGAAGAAACCAGTATGGAACTGGTTTGTCCAGGTGGTCATACTAAAACCAGAAGCACCCATGTTGGGTATTGTGAGAAATGCTGTGTGACATGAAATGGTGTACATCTGTATGCTGTGCTGGGTTTTGCAACAGTTCTGGCAGGTCCACTGCCCTGAGCTGGCAAGACTTGGTGTAAGGATCATAAAGCAGTATTAAAAAAAGGTTGTGAAAGAGTGAGATGATCTAACTTCATCACTGTCTCTCATTTATCTGGTTGGTACTATAGTGTTTATATGAACTAACATGTTACCAAGACACCTCTTGACTTGGAATATGATGATTTTGAGTGAGTTATTAGAAATCCAAAGCTGTTTGGGATTGGAAGAAGAAGGGTGGGGAGGGGGACATGCACAAAAAAGAGGAGAGACTGTTTAAAGATGATGCAGTTTCCTTGAGAGTTCAGTGCGCTTATATAGGACTTATGCAGCAGAGGGATAACCCAGAAATATCAAGGTATTCACTACATGTCAATGAGGAAAAAGACTCTATATTCGCTATGTCACCTGCAGATTGGATGGCATCTGTCACCTCACATTGACTAGTGTGTTTTCGCACAATTCAGGGTCGTTCAAGGATGAAATTTTCTTTATAAAGAGATTTATAAAGAAATTGCCATTTCCAGTGAGGGATTTTTGTTGATTTTATTCTTTTCTTTCATAACTGTAAATATATATATATATATATATATATATATATATATATATTCCTTTCTCTTCACAACTGTCATAGTATTAAAGGAAAGGAAAGAGAGCCCACTGTCTGAGAAACACTAATGTGGGATTTGAAATACCCAGATTTCACTTTTGCTGGGCCACAGACCTCTTGGATTTCCTTAAGCAAACTGCTGGGATCAGGTCACTGAGCAAAGTGGATGCTTCACAGTAATATCCAATGTTTAGGAATCCTTCTGCCAGGGCTCTGCCTCCCTGACTTGGGTGTTGTGGCTCTCTTGTGCAATGCACGGCAGTGTTAACTGCTTTGGGATAAGGTGCCACCTTCTACAGCTTTGCTTTAGGTAATAGCAATTAAAACCTGTAACTGCAGACATAGACAGTCTACAACAAAGAAAGTGGGGACAATGTCCTTTTTGAGGATTAGAGTGGAAGTGAGATTTAACATCCAAACTAGTACAGACACTTCCTATTAGAAGCACAATAATTTAAGAAGTATGTTTTTGTTAATTGCATACTTAGTAGCATATCTGCAGTGTACCAGATCTTCTATTCCACATTAGTTTGATGAGACATCGCTGTGTAGTTCTTCACCCCATTAAAAGCAGTCTTTGAGCTCATATCATGATGATGATTTGAAGCTGTGTGGGGAAAACAAATCAATCACAGTTTACTATTCATGAGTTACAACTTGCGAAGTCCCAAACTATCATATAATGTTCTAGAGCAAAATGTGTTGCAATAATAATTCATGTTTTATTGCTCCTTCATGCTAGCAAGGTGCCCACGTTTCCCTTCAACATATAAACCTTTGATCTTGTGAAAATGGAGTTCATTTGTTTTGCCTCCCACTGTGGAAGCAAACTGCCAAATGCTCCCTGCCCAAATTCTGATTAACTGTCAGCTAAACTGTGCACAGTGAGTCTGAGAGGAACGCAGATTTAAGAGAAAATGCTAGGGCTAGGTTGTCTCTGGTCTGGGACTGGCAGCCTTGTGGGGTCACAGCAATTTTAGATGTAATTTACAGATGACTCTAGAGACCTAATATGCAAAAAGACAGTGATGTGACATGCATGCTTTTGCTAGTCATGGTTTGTCAGGCTCAGCAACTTATTTCCTTGCTTGGCAGCATTTAACTACTTCATCTCTACTCCCAGTTACTTTTTTTGAGTAACAATACGTGCTAGTCCTTGACATGTTTACTTTTAAAGAATTCTAGCGTGTAAATTATGTAGCTAGACTAGCCTTGTATGTGCTTCAAATGAGTAGATCACATAAGTGTTGTTGAGTGGCATGAGTTACATGAAGGAAGATTTGAAGCATGTAACTATGATGAATATTTGAAGTCATAATAGGTGATGTAACAAACATCAGAGGACAGAAGTGGAGGAAGGGAATATTTCTGACCTTCTCCTCCCTCAGTCTAGTACTAGCTAAAATGCATGTAGGAACACTGTGTTTTCTAAAATCTGATTATTCTGCATGCAGGACCAGCTTTTAGCTCAAAAAGATTGTGACATAGGGGCTATGTGTTCCTTGAACACTTACTATTTCAAAATTATCGCATAGGTGCAAAGTCAAAAACAGCTTCATCTTTAATTCTTGCCATAATGCTACCCAAGAACTTAACCCTTTTTTAAAAAAAAAATCTGTTAAAAAATTTATTATCAGTTCAAACAATTGATGAAAGTTAAAGACTTAGAAAATGTGAAAAAGCAAAATTAAACATACACACAAAAAACCTTCCACTATTAGGTAATTACATGGGAAGGCCACAGTTAAAAACCTGTAATTTATGTGCCATTACAGTCAGCTGTACCTATGAGGTGGTGACAAGGACTTCTGCATACAGCTTTACTAACAGTAACTATTCAGACAAGAAGATAGATGCTGATAACTAAGTAAAACTATGTCCTATCTTCTGCTGAAATACCTTGAAAGATTTGCAAGGGAAGAACAGGCGTGTAACTGAAATGGAGTTATCCGTTATTTTATTAAACCTGTGGGAAACGAGTGTATTTGAGGCTGCTGCCTCTCTGCTGACTTTATTAAGGCTAACCAACAGGTTAAGTCGTTATTACAAGTACTGATAGACACACAGGTACAGTAATTGCTTAAACCTCATTTTGTTAGTAAATTAGGCCAAAAATAGACTGGAGAAACCTCTGACTGGTGAGACCTGCAAAGCTGTAGTTTTAATTTTCCGCAACAAGGCCTTTTAGAAACAAATTGCATGCATCAATGACTGTCTTTCCTCAGCACATAATGGTAAAATGCACGTTTCTAACCCTATTAACTTTACACTTCCCAGCTCCAATAAATATACAGAACTTACGAGCAACAGAAGATGTAATATTTGGAGCCTGAGCTGTTCTGCTGTCTTTCTTATCAAAGGCAATATAGAGGCAGGAACTGGAACTTTCCACAGATGTTCGGACCTGCCCTGTGCCTGCTCCTTTGTGGGCAGGTTTCACAGAGTAATAGGATAAACCTCCAGAAGGGAAAAGTATTTAACATTTGCATTCCATTAATTGTTTTCACAGGTCAGCGTTTGCAATCTGCTTCTCTCTCATCTCTGGTCAAGGACAGTGCTTGTCAAAAGGTTGATGTATAAAAAAGAATTTATGGGTATACAGATGTATGGTTTTAGAGAATTTCTAATTAAAATATTACGTATGACTGAAAGTAAAGAATGCCTTATTGATTGCTTTGCATCTTTGCTTTCTTTTGGAATGACTTGTCAAGGCTATAAAGCTCCACTTAAAATCAAGTTACTTGCTTAAAATTCTAGGGTGGGTATGAGTGAATAAACTGAAATTAGCAGTATGCATCTACACAGGCTGAATTATTTGTTGTTGCATTGAAAGTGTGGTTGATGGTAATCTGATTTGCATTATTATGTAAGTGCTGGAAATGATAGCTGAGGTTGGAATAATGCTTTGTTTTAATAAAAGATGGGTAAGTTTAGAAACCCTCTTTTTTAATGTTTCCAATTTCTGTGGCTGGTTTATCAAAATATGTCCTTTCCTAAATTTTATGAGGGGGCGAAGTGACAGGGAAGGGGTTGCAGTCAAAATTTAGCTTCTGAACCAGCAAAATAAAAAAAAAATCCCAACATATTAAAATAAATAAGCTGAAAGATTTATGGCCCACCTTTCTGAAAGTTTTAGCAATCCTTCCTGTTGAGTGAGTTGGAAACACTATGGAAATATTTTAGTATTTCTGCTTCTGGTATGCTTGAGGCTAAAGTGGTGTAGATGTGTCTAAACAAGATGAAACACATGTGGATTTCAACAGCAATGATACCAATTTACAGTTTTTGTTTTGTGTTCAGGCTGGTTTTTATTTTTTATCGCTTCCTACTACAAGAAAATAACTTATTAATTTGATACAATAACATAAGGCCTTTGATTAATAAATAAATACATTTCTTAGGTTTCAAGAAGAAGATGACCAGTAATAAAAAATAAAAATTGAAATAATAAAACCCCAAACAAACAAAAAAACCACTGGGGTTGTCAATTTGTGATACAGGTCTATCTTGACTCTTGTTAGACTCTCGATGTTCCCTTGCTGTCGCTAAATAACAGCAGGAGCTGACCCCCCTAAAATTCAAAGGACTTTAAAATTTCATATCAGTTCTTTATCAATACCAACATCTAGAGACTGTGGTAACTTTAATTTCAGATATTTTCTCTCTCTGGTTCCCTGCACACATAAGTCAACAAGAAAAGTATCTGACAGCAAAAATAAAAAAGAGACAAGAAAAACATATCATTGAACGTCACATTTGAAAGCATCTTGTAGATAGAATAATTAAAATTAACAGAGATGTAGCAGGTATAGAATATTTTTAGGCTTCCTGAAGATGTGCTTTTAAGATAGAAATAAAATCGTGTTTATGAAAAAACTGCCCGCAAAGCACGAGTTCTTTTTGTATCCCATACTATGCCAAGACATTTTAGGCTGAGGCTTTTGGGCTGGCCCAGCCCCAGCACTTCCCTCCATTTCCTGCCACTGGACATGGATTCCTCCTGCTCACCCTTTCTGTCACGGCCGGGTGGGAGTTTTTCTGGCTTTTTTTTTTTTTTTTTTTTTTTTAATTCTTCTCTGCAGGTCACATAGCACACTGTGTGTTGTTTCAAATGTAAAATATTGATTTGGGGATTTACATTCTGCTGGACTCGTCCATAGCAGAAATTTGTGGATTTTACACAGATTCATTTTCAGAGGTTCGTTGTGGTGCCGCCATTTTCTTTGGTATGAGGAAACTGCGAGAGAAATGGTGTGGCTTCGAAGCAGGTCTGTAACCCCTCCCTGTCACTAAAAGAACTGTGTTTACTTGCTTGTGTTTACCCAACAACTAAATTGTGGTAACTCCAGATTAATATTGCTCTACAGTCCAATTTTTGTGAAGTAATTATAAAACTCAATCCCCTGTGGCACATGGGTGAACCCGACCCTCACCAGCTCCCTCAGGCTGGAGGAGGAGGGAAAGGGGATGTGAGTAGCCAGCTTCTGTCTGTTTAGCTTTGAAACAGCAGTTTAAACCTCAAGCTGTTCAAGGTAGGAATTTTGGGTTTGGATTTCTTTTGTTTTTAATGCTTTCTGATCCTTCTTCCATCGTTTACCTCTGTTTGAATATGTCAGTTGTAGGGGCTTTGGTCTGAATATCTTTGCCGCCATAAAATGTCTGTCAGCTGCAGTGCTGCTGGGGAAAAGGGTTTGTCCCCTCATGGCAGAGCAAATCCACCTTCAGCCACCCTCCAAAAAACTGTTTAGATGTGTGTGTGGGGAGCCTGTCAGGATGGTGTGGCCCTTTTTCACTCAAAAAATATTTTTGAGGAGAGAGGTTTGCAGGGCTTTCCCCCCAGGCTGTGAGGAGAGGCAGAGTCTACAGGCTTCTCTTGCACCCTCTGGCCCAGCTCCCTGCTTCTCTGTGGCTGGAAGTTGTCTATCTGTATCTAATTTTATATACACATGAGTACCCTTAATGTTTTTGGTAAATTTTTTTATGTGGGAAAAATATCCATGTGGCTGTTGCCTGGCAGCTGGTGAAGCTCAGGTGGAGGCTGTGAGGAGCTTGGGGAGAGGCTGGCGGGGGGGGGGGGGGGGGGGGGGGCATTG
>JAVJGJ010000001.1:119713682-119785508 GCA_035590215.1 Microhierax caerulescens
ACTGGTGAAGCTCAGGTGGAGGCTGTGAGGAGCCTGGGGAGGGGCTGTGTGTGTGTGTGTGTGGAGGTGTATTGCCTAGCAATGGCAGCCCCCTCACACTGGGCCTGCTGCGGCCACTGTGGCCTCTAGGAGATAGCCTCTCTGGAGGGCCTGCAGATGGAGCTTTTAAAACTGTAAATTAAAGACCTTTGTCTATATTCTGGCCCCCACTGTCTTGAAGAAAAGTGCTTATTATTCCCTTCTCTAAAGGAAACAAAATACTGCTTTGCAAGCTCCCTTCCTTTATGCAAAAACATGCCTCGATGGAGGGCAGCTCCGTCTGTTGGGTGCACATTAACATGCGGAGGTTTGGCTTTGCAGATTGTATTGACATTTTGCACCAGCCTCTGCAGCTGGGCTTGCTAAAAATATCTTTGTAGATAATTCAGCAAGGAAAAACATCAACCATGTAGAAGTATTTTATTCAATTTTAAGGTCTGAATTGCTGTTAAATTTAATCCCTCTTTCTCATTCAGTAATATGCATTATTGAGTGTTCTGTGTAATGCTGTCAAGTATCTGGGTGCTATCAGCTAATGAGTCCTATCCAACTGTGTGTCAGTCTCTTCAGACTAGGTGGGATGGTGTATTTACTGAAGCAGAAGAAAAAAAAAATCCAAGACAATAGAGAAAATTGCCATGACAGGGATCATCACTATGTCATTAAAAGTTCTACAGCTAGATCTTTCAACATTTGAGATTTCCTTTGCCATCTCCCAAGCAGTTACTTTCACTGGTCTCTTCATCCTGCTCCACTGTACTGATGTGACTTCCACTCCTGTGTCCATTCCTACAATGCATAATTAGTAATAACATTGCTCTTGTCCTGAGCCACCCCTCCCTGGCATGCTCTTATTTTCAGGTGCTTAAATGTAGGGTTTTTTCTACTTAATGAAAAACTTGTATGGAAATACAATCTTTGCTCTGGGAGAAGTTGTAGGAGGGTGTGTGTGTAGGGGGAAGCTTTGACTGAAATGGCCCAGTTCAGCCAGGACTGGTTGTGAGAGATCACTAGGGGAGGCAATAATAGAAATAGGAAGTCACTGTGGGGAATGCCTTTCTGCTGGCTGACTTGTATAGTGACAACTGTAGTGACCTCTTTGGTTTTCTTAAACAAGAACCACCTGGAAGATGAACAGATATAATCTAAGCTTTCCCCCAAATTTTTCTTGTTGCTGTTAGGTTTTCTTCAGCTGTTGATGGTGGGATTCAGGGAGGTTCAAAGTCCAATAAATTATTTTATTTGTTAAATGTGAGATGCAACAGTTGCTGCATGTTGAAGATCTGGGTAGCTGCAACCTCTTCCAGTATGAGGTCATTGGAAGTACCAAGTCATACTGCCTGTAATTTGGAGGGAATGGGCTTTTGCATTCCACAATACTTGTGATATTTCTGAGCCTGCCAATTCTATTGCTTTTCTTACATGGGAGATGCACATGCTACTCCTGATGCTGTATAAAGCAAGCTGTGGACACAGCTCACACTCCTTAATTTCAAGGAGACGTCTTCAGTATCAGACTACAAACAACTTACGACTGGGTCTTCTGCACTAAATCCTCTTTTGATCTATCACATTGATTTCATGAAACCTGTTCAGTCTGCCTGTTCGGTACAATATCTATTTGATTATGTGTTTTGATGTTGCTGTATACTGTTGTATCAAGTATTCAGACATTTCATCAAAAGAAAATATCTATCCCCATCTGCCGTTTGATACAAATCACTGAAGTATGTGAATTATAATTGGATGAAATATTCAGTATGATTGTTTTACCTGAAGATGCATCATAAATCATAAATAGCTGGTAACTTATTTCCTTTTGTGCTTTGATGAAATACCCAAATAAATAAATTGCTATCTGAGGGATTGATTCAGAAGTAGCACACAGACAAGAGAGAGCATATATTTCCCTCTTGACTTTTAAGGACAATTGGTGGTAAATGTGTAAGTTGGGGAGGTCTCTCAGTCTATATATTGTGCTGGTGGAATACAAATATGTGGAGGATGTGCATTGAGCAGAAGGAGGCTGTATGCTCACTATATGAGAAATGTATTGCAGTACAAAGCACAAATTATGGCTATATAATGTGGTTCCTACTCTTGATTACATTGGACAAATATTGTGGCCAACAGGACTCCTGTTTTCAGTGAGAGCAGAACCTGACCCATGAATTGGTCTTTCAGCTTTAAGGACCTAATTCTTTAAAGAGTCTTAAAAACAGGAGGTGAGAGCAGACATATTCATTACAAAGGTCTACTTTTGTGGAGTCCATTAACACAGCTGGGAGACAATGATAATGCTATATAATGAGTACACTTGAAAAATGCTTTGGAAAATTGTCTTGTTAACAGGAACCAATGAGTTGGTAACCTGAAATTAGACCAGTAGGACTTATTACACTTTAGAGACACTTGGAGCTAGATGCAGAAGGGTCAAGATTTTAAGCAAGGAAGAATACATATTTTTAAATTCTAGGTTAGATAAAGTATAATTGCATGTGTCTTTTAATACATCTGAACTTGCAGAACTTATCTCTGTTTCTGGAAGTACCTTTCACTATGCCATAGTGAAGGTAAGTCTTGACATCAAATATTTTGCAGCCAAGCATACAAGACCTTTGACACTAGGTGATGTTTATGAGAGAATATTGCAGGAACTTGCTGATTTTTGCTTGTCCTTTTAACTTTTGAAAGGAAGGCTTTGCAGAAATGGTAACTCTATAGACATTTCAAGGAAAGATTTGCTGTTTGCTAGTGGAACATTCTGAAAGTTTTATGTTGTTTTTTAAAAAAATAAATTCACAGGTATATAGGATCTAAAGGTTGTCACTTATACTGTGCATTAGGGCAATTTAGTGCTTTACAAATTCACAGAAATATTGAAGACACCTGCTGGTTTTATATAAATGTCTGTTGAAGGGCAAATCTAATAAATCTGATTTAGCTAAAACTTCTTCCTATGGAACTGCATTTCATAAATGAGTGAACATGGCTTAGGACAATTAGAAAAAAACCCATCAAACCAGTAATAAATAAATTATCATTGTATCATTTTTAGGGTTATTAATGTTTCAGCACAATGTTAAGCCCTATCTTTCAGGTTTTGTGAGCAAAATAAACAAGTTTCCTAATTACAGAAAATAATTGATGTTAAATCACAATTTCAAAGACAAGGAATCTAGATAATTTGTATGGTTGTATTGATAGGTATAACATGACTGAATAATCAAGTTGTGATGCTATATGCTCAAAGCTAATTAATATTCTTATTGGCTTAATGCAACTTGCTCTTAAATAGATAAGACCTCAACATAGTTTAAATTATAGTTTTCTATTTAGATATGAATTATTATTGGGGGACAAAACTTGTAAACTGTTGATATTTTGGGAATGATAAAAAGTAGACAAGAAGTACAAGTAGTAAGGTTGGGTGAATATTTTGCATTCAAGTCTAAATATCTGGCTACTCATGTGAACTGGTACAAAAACCTTTGGTGTTCCTTCCTCTGAATGCTGGAAGACAAAACCCACAATGGTAAGCTCAAGGCTTTTCTTGGCACAACATTGCATTTACTGGGATTTTGGGAAAAACGCCCCTTGAAAAGAGACAGGAATGTCATTTCTTCTCATGTAGTTGCCTCATACCCTACTGTTTTAGGAATTATGCTGCATTTTTCCTTAATCTCATCAGGTAAAGCTGTAGCTCTGTTCCAAGCACAACTCCAGACTTCTGTTTAGGAACACATACAGCAAATCTATAATTAAATTTATATACCTCCAAAGGCTGTTAAAAAAATACACACACACACCCCACTCCTCCATGTTAAAATCATAATAGAGCTTATGTAAATCTTGTTTCCCACCTGAAATACTGGGCACTGTTTGTTAAAACTGGGTTGTTTTTTTTTTTTCTTTCTTCTTAACACAAGGTCTGAGCTGCTTATGTTTTAAATTTTGTTGGTTTAAACCAAAGTAAGAATCAAACATAATTTCAAATAGATTTGATAGTAATTTTTTCATTTAAAAAAGCAAAACAATGAAAGACCCTGATGGCATAAATACAGTAATTCTCAAAGCAGCAACTGCCTGAGCACTTACCTGAATTTTTGAACTTGAAATCTTATCTGTACGCTCTGGTCAAGTTCTGGTTTGAAATTTTATGTCTTTATTATATTATGTAGAGGGATGATGGTGTTTTGTCTGGGGAAAGGCTATATGGCATCTCAGACTTTCCATTTTTCCCCTTCTGTTTGCTTATGTATGTTTTAAAACCTGTTTTTTTCTTCCTTTTTTGGGTGTGGTGGTGGTGGTAATCTTTCTCTGAAGTTGTTTCCCTGGATATTTTAGTAAGAAAGATTTCCAAATTATCTTCTTTCCATACCAAAGGGAAAAGTCAGATAGTGAGCTCAGTGGTATGGCTCAAGGCCTTTTAAGTGCCACATTGTGATAAGATACCTAGGTCCCAGGCCCCAGTAGGTTTTGACACATTGGAAGAAATAGCTTGTGGGAAGGGTCTTTTGTTAACCCTTTGTGAAACAGGAGATGGATAGAAATACTTTTTTTGTTTTCTTACTACTTCAGCTGTGCTCCTTTAGTTATTTTGTGTTATTAACAGTCGTGTCTTGAATGAAAGCAATTTTTCACATTTGATTTGCAAACTGTGATCTCCTTGATCTTGGGTGGTGTCAAATATATCGTCTTTTGTAGCATGATTTCTAAAGCTAAAACATTCCTGTTGTGTTAAAGGTTATCTAATTAATTGCAAATTAATTCTTTTCTCTGTGGCCAGTATGTTGTGGGAGCTGCTTTGGGTAGTATCATTTCACAGTTTGCACTAAATTGGCCAAGGTGCAGAGCTATGATGAGCAATTGTGCCCTCTAAACTGTTTACCTCTTCCTTCAGATTTGAAGAACTGAGACTCTGATGTAGTCATATCTTGCTCTAAAAAGGAACATCTACCCAATTAAATTCTTGCTTCATTAGATACCCTCACTGTTAAATTGAAAGCTTCCTTGTGACTCTTCGTGTGTTCTGTCACTTTATCTACTTTACAGACTCTATTCTGCATGGCCATGAGTGAAAACTTGTTTATTTTTTTCCTGCGTTTATAACCTTGCATTGTTTGACAAGTGTTCAGTTAGATTTATCAAACTTTAGAGGGCACAGTTTTGTGTGAAGGTAGAGAGAAGAGTTAAGCTAATCTTTGCTGCACATAAAGCAGTTTATAAATGAAAACCAGCCCTCTGGAGTGCTGCTCTGTCTGCTTTGTTCTTGAAAAAGTTTAACTAGTTCAGGGATTCTGTAAGATGCTTATTTAATTCCTGGATTTACATTGTAAGTGAGGGATGACCAAAACAAAAAATAGGTCAAACTGGTGAAATTCAAACCTAGATTTACAGAAGAAGATTTGGCATTTTTACTCCTATAATTCCTGCTGCTCTGGCATGGGATGTCTGCCCATGTGAGGAGTGGGGCAAAACTGAACCTCTGAAGCTTTTGAGGTTTCCCTTTACCTCAATAAGCATTTCTGATGCTCAGCCCACCTTAGAGTCAGACCTTAAATGTCAGATTTTTTTGATCACATTTAAAAAGGTGACTCATTGTGAATGCTTTATTGTATGTTGGGCTGGGGAGTACAGATAATGGAGTTTTGATAACAAAATACCAGAAGGTAGAAAAGATCTCATTATTGCAACAGTCAGAAAACGAACATATTTATTAAAGCTCTGACAATTGCGACAGTCATCCTCACCTGTAAATGTCAGTGCATTATAAACTTCCATAGCTTCCTTCTTGTCTCTCAGACTCTTGTCAGTCACTGCAATTATCACATAAATCAAAAGTCACAATATAAACTTTCTTTATTTCTCTGCTGCCATCCTTTTAAAGCTTAACATGCGATGGAAACTGTGATTATTTTTTTTTTCCAGAAGTATTTAACGACCACTTGCTATTCAATAAGATGTTAGTGAAAGCACTGACTTTTAAACCCTACACACTGGTCTAAATGCCCAGCCACAGTAGGTTAACGTTTTATCTAGCTTGATTGCTGGTATGGCACATGGATTTTAATAAAATATTGCAAACAGGACAGTGCACAATCTTGCGTAACTAACCCAAAAATGAAGTTGTAAAAGGGACTAAAAATATGTATAAAGTGTCGCAGTTATATGATGAAAGTTTAAAAATGGGGGGAAAAGGTAGGGGAAAAGTTTCATCAAGAACGTGCATCATAAAATGCTTTGTCCAAAGAAAGGAAATACATTTTCCTAAACCCAGGTAGCCTGAATAGCTGATACATTTTTTTGCAGGCTTTTCCCTTTTATAAGAATAGAACCAGTTTTTGGGCAATGTTCTGGAAGACAGTCTTTTCTTATTAGCAGGACAATCCATGACAATATCCCTGCTTCCTTGTTATTCAGGCATTCAACATCTCGTTCTGGATGGCATGCATGCTTTCCATTACTTCTTACAATATAGTGGCCTTTCAGTTTCTGATTTAATTCTTTTGAATTTTCCCTCTATCTTTTTGGTTTTAAGCACAATGTATCTTAAGATATGTAATATAGAAATGTGTGGTTGACACAGCTATACACTGGATAATACAAATGATGGGGATTGAAGCCAGAAAATCACTGAGGAGGGTATAAGCAACTAGCTAAACAATCAGAAAATGGATTAAGGAAGTTTTGGAGAAAAACATCCTACTTTACCAACTGTGAAGTCATGCCCTTTACTGAAGCTAGTAGCAAAGATTGCAGGGTTGTCTGTGGGGTAAGAATTTCACCTGTGAGTTGTATTCTGAGGAACTGTTCTCCTACCAGACTGAAGTATGATGAGAAGAATTGAAAGAAGAATTATGCTAATTACTGTATCTCTACCTGGATTGCTCACTGGCTGCTCACAGTTGAGGTGGGTGTGCTGGACACACACCAGAAACTCTAGTGTGTTTTTAGGTAAAAGTGGAAGTATGGTTTGGAGCTGGTAATGTGTGCTCCCTGTCTCTTCATGCCAGAGAAGTCGCAGTACTGAGCTGCATTGTAGAGGTATCTGGGTGTATGTATGCTAGAGCTACATATAGAAAGGAAGTTTTTTTTAATAGGTAATGCTATGCTGTGAATATCACATTCCCAACATGTTCCACTCCATTCCCCTGACAACCATCCTGCATGGTTCAGAGTAATGACACTGAAGGTCCCATACTGCTAACAATGAACATATTTATTCATTCTTTGGTATAAGGCTGCTCAGTATTGGAGTAGGCAAATCCAGATGACAATTACCTAAATTAGCTGTGCAGTGAAAAATATATTCCAACAAGAAGCTGAGCTCCTCATGCATGATTAAGTAATTGAGTCTGTTCCATTCCTGTAAATTAAAAGGAGACCATTTTTAAGTTAGCTTGAGAGAAAGTGAGATATAAGGTGGGACAGCTGTTGTTTAAAAATATTTTTTTCTCTTTGTCTTGTCATAGATTCTAAAGATAAATGTTTTGTTTTGAGAAGGCATTTGTTTAGTATCACTGGCCACAGTTTTCCAAAAACAAAGAAAAGGTACCCTGGCCCTATAAGTTTGATAGGTATTTATCGTGTACACAAAATGCAGATCACTAAAACATTAAGTATATTCTGTGTCACACTGTGTAGCTAAAATAAACAACACAGTTTAACTAATAGTGAGTTGTTATTTTGCCAGCATCTTGTGCTTTTTAAAGTATAATCTGCATCTTATTTGTATGTCTTAATGTAACAGGCAGCCAGATTCACTGCATTGTCATTCAGCTGCAAAATAAAATCAATGAAGACTGACAGCCCTTCACATCCAGTCAGTGGCAATTAACTTAAATGTTTTGCTGATGACTTTGTAGTCAAAATCTTTCTTACAATACAAGTTTATCTTGTCCAAATCAAGTAAATGATGGGTAAAGACTTTGACTTACTAATGATGAAATTAGGTAATATATATATATGCTGTGAAAAGGTCTGAATTGTACTGGCATTACAGGTAGCATGCAACAGACATCACAGCATCATCATGGTCAGGATGTCACCATGGTGAAACATGGTATGATTACAATATACTGTGGCTGATAAGGCTATAATTAATGCCACCTGAATATTGATACAATGTCACAATAAATCTGGCAATGGGTAGGTTCCTCCAAAAGGGTGTCTGGCTTATTCTTCATGCCAAGCTTCACTAATCATCTTTACTAGTTCCCCAGTGTATCGTTTTCTTGCACATTGTAATTTCCTGTATTAAAGTAGTACATCTGAGGGCTGCTATAGTCTAGGCTGTGCTGGCATTTTCATTACAGAGCCCATTTCTCACAGGCTTGTAACTGTTCTGTAAAAAGGAAAGTGCTGCAGGCAGACACCCAGACATTGATACCTTCAGTCTGCCTGTTCTCAGCTCAGCCATGCAGATGGTTAGAGCCTTTGACTGCCTGGGTACCCATGAGTTCGCATTACCTTTAAAGAATTGGCCCCTGTGTGTGTTTGGGTGGTTTCTGTATTTTTTTTTTTTTAAATAAATATTGGAATCCACTCTGACTTCTGACACAATGCCTTTCTCTTAGGTGCATGCCTGTTTACATTTTCTGGGTGTGGGGAGAAATAACACAAAGTGAATCAAAGCCACCTACAAGTTACAGGAAAGTTGTGTTTCCAATCTGTAGCCATCCATGTTCTCACAGGTTCTTCTGTTCTTACACAGGCAGATATATAGTTGATGAAATTTTTAGGACTATCCTAAGAAATTGCCATCTTTGCTTCCTGAACAGCTATTGACACAAATGACAACAGGGTGCAAAACTGACTTAGTTTGTGTTGTAAGATGTGATCTGTGATTTCTGTTTTTTGCTTGAAATTCTAAAGCACTGGAGTAGTAATAGACTGTTGAAAATCTAGGTTTGCTTTATCCAATTATGCTTGTACTGCCCTACTTTTCTTCTGTCTACAAGCCTGAGTAGATCCATGATATCTGTGTTCTTGATGAACCATCTGGAAACTGAAACTTTGAGAATCTGGAAGCGTTGGAAGAATTAATTGTCTGTAATCAATCATTCTGCTAAGCTTTATGTCACTGTGCAACTGATTAATAATCCTTTGAATCAGTTTGTTCCTATGTAATTCTGGATTATTTACACCTAAAATAACAAAACAATGTTTTATGAGGCTCAGGATATGGCGTCATCTAATTTAGTGGCTGACTTACCAGAAATGTGTATCTTACAGATGCACCAAATGGGCTAACAGGGCACAAATGTTTTCATATACTAGTGAAATAAAAACTTAAATGTGTCTTTCATGTTTTCTTTCATCCACTCTTACGGATAGAATTTTTAATTCTTACATTTGTATGTCTAGCTCGATGACTTGATGTTGAATTCCCTATTTAGAAAGTATCAAGCAATCCTCTTCACAGTCAGTTTCTTCTAAGCCAATAGAAAGTATCAAGCAATCCTCTTCACAGTCAGTTTCTTCTAAGCCAATACACAATGTATTTTTCCTCTGCTGGGGTTATTTTTATTTTCTTCTGTAAGTTAAACAAAATCTTAAGTGCTTTGAGAGGATGATTAAACAGACCGTTTTGGTAAATGATTCTGACCTTGTCATTTACTTTAAAAACAAGCTGTACATCCAGACTGTATTCTTGTTCCATTTCACTGAGGATGTTCTCAATTTGTAGTCTGTGCATATGTTTGTCTTAAGATTTTCCAGCAAATTGAAAGCTGTATGTAAATAGCTGCCCGCGGAGGAAAAAAATTTTTTTTTTTTTAAAAAAAAGGTGGGGGGCAATGAATACTTGAATACTTTTGGGAAGGTGGATCAATGCCATAGATACATATAGGAACTGTAGTGGCTTTTTTTCTGTCTCCCTGGTACTTGTACATAGTATGTTAAATTGTTCTGTAGTAAAATTCCATACATTTATACACATGCACAGACCTTCTCATATATATGTGTGTATAACACACATGCATGCAGTAATTTCCAGCTTCAGTGCTGAATTCAGAGCAAAATCCAGTGTCCTGAAAGTTGATTTCATGATCTTGCATGTAACTGCCAATGCAACAAACACCACCCCCCCAAACACCACAATGCACCACCACATAACAACACCCTCCACTAAAAAAGTGGTTGAGTGCTTGTGTCTTCCCCAGAAATGTTTTGTTGTTTCTTCAGGGTTTTTTATTCCCAAATCAGAATTGTTTCTGTAGAGGTAAGGAAAACGTGCTCGCCGTATACTTTCTGCAAACTGTTCATGCTCTGAATGTTGAGCTATTTCTCTTTATAAAGAGCTAAAATATAACTTTAAATTCACTAATTGTATTTTGGCTATATGCCTTGAAGTAAAATGACACATTTCCAAAATAAATGGTTTCCATCACTGCACAAACAAGTTGTTTTTATAGCCCATTTCCAATATGATTTACCATCCAATACATCATCTGTCAATGGGGCAGTGACAGCATTTAATGAAGAATATCAAAGGGGTAAAATTTTAGCCTTTCCAGAATTTCCCAGGGTTAGTTTTTTTTTTATTATTTATCTATTTCTATTTTTATTTTCTTCCTGAACTTACCAAAAAATAATAGATAATTTTGTACCAAAGGGTTTGCTTGTTTCTATGTGCTATAATCTTTTTTTGTTATCAAGGTGTTGACCTCAACACATCTTACTTTTGTCATACTTGGTGAACTACTATATGTGCTGTTCAATAGCTGTCAAATACAATAGGATCTGATTGATGAAGGAAGAACTGCTTACAAGATCCTAGTCCTAAAGAGTGTCTTCAGTGATTTAAAGCTCACTTAAAACTAGGATCAAGTCTTAAATATGTGTTCTGGGGCCTTAAGCAATTGATAAGAACAAGCAGTTACACTTGGTAAAAAGGTATCATTATTAAGCTTTGTCATGTACAATTTTTTTTCAGTCCAAATCTGCCCTCATCTCTGCATCCCAAATTCAGATTTCTAGGTTGCTAGAGTAATCAAAACCCTGTGATAGAGCTGTTCTTTTTGTTTGTGTGGGATTTTTTCTTCCCCCTCCTTTTTTCTGTAATTGCTACTACTGCTGTATGAAAAGAGTTGTTGGTTCTGTTTGTAAATCAGCTGAAGCTGGAATGAACATAGTTCACTTTCTCTGCAGCCACTGCAATATGCAAATCAAAATAAAATAAAAATAACATATAAAAATTAACAAACTAATTTGAACAACTCTGTGATGCTTTTGATACCTAAAACATTTGAAATCATGTGGCAGTCACCATATGTAGACAAAACTATGAGGAAGGCTTTAAAACAATGCCAAAAGGAACACTGTATCTTCATCATAATTTTTCTTTTTCTGAATCGAAATGTGCTTTTTTGAGATAAGGTGTTTTTTGGGGGGGGAGGGTGGGGTGGAATTTGTTTGGTTTTGGGTTTTTTTCTTTTTTTGTGGTTAATGCAGACTTTATTATTCTGGCACTATATTTTACCTTAAAATCTACCTTTACTGTACATTAATATTGTATGTACAGCAAATGTAAAGATAATTATCTGTTTGTGTGTGTGTATAGGCTAAGCAGAAGGCTGGGTAAATTACCATGTTCTGCACGGTTAGAAGAGCCTGTAAGCAGCCAAAGGATTCAGCAAATATTTTTAACTTGTACCTGTTTTCAGTTAATCAGTGCAGAGCCAGAAGGGCTTGAGAGGTACTGCTAAAGAGTGCTTCTTCCAAAGTTGTGTAAAACGCTCTCTTTATCTCCTGTTATTGGGAAGACTGTCAGTGTTGAGTAAAACTTATACTTCTTAAGAAGCTTTTTTGTTAAGAAGCTTAAAGCAGATGCTTTCTGACTCTTCAGCAGTGTGGAAGATTGCTAGTATTGCTACCACTTGCAAGTAAAACGACAAATATCTTAGAAGATAGTTTCATTTGGGTGTTGCAGTACTTGTCCTCTGCCCCATCTGTATTTTTTTTCACAGTTATATAACTGACTAGAATGTTAAAGAGAGGAGAAGTCCTCATCTGAATGAATAAATGTTCATTTAAATTCACCACTTTTTTTGGAAAGTAGTAGTTGCAATTAAGGATGCTCCAAACAACTTTGCATTAAGTCATCTGGCTAGAACTTTGGAAGCAGTTGTCACTAGTATTCATTATTTTTCAAGTTCCTTAATCAATTTATGAAGATGTAATTAAATCTGGTGGGTTTTTCTTGTGGTTTTGTTTTTTTTTTTTTTTAGGGGAAAATCTCAGATTTCTTCAATGAGTAAACATATTATGAATTTTGGAAGCCTTGTGAATAGAGAAAGGTTATTTTTTTAAACTCTGTGGCTGTTTTTCATGTTGCTTGCTGACCAAAACTTAAGTTAAAATGAGTGAGAATTTCTTCCTGAGCCTAGAAATCCAAAGTGTCTTTCTGTATCTGGTTTTTGGTAACATATTGTTCTACAGCTAAATTATAATTTAAGTCCCTATTATAATTAGTGTCATTTGATTTTAAGAATGTTGAACCATTACAAATACTCTAGCAGCTTAGGAGATTACATAGTGCATAAGCCAGCTGGCAAAAACTAAAAATGGAGTATCTGTTGTGCTGGTCTTGGAAACAGCCAAGTCCCTCTCTTGTATTTGGGTGGTTTCTTAGGATTCTAATTCTTTCACGATGAAGTGCACAAGCCATTTTAATTGAAACATTTTTACATTGGGAAATGTTTTTATTTTCCATCTTGACTTCTGAATGTTTGAGATGAGGAAAAATTGCAATAAATGGGCTGCATTCCCCTTGTATTTTTTTTCTCCTTCTGAAGTTATCTTTGCATATACCACATGGAGTTGTTTGGTGTGCTTTATCTATTCAGTTTTTTTTCTGTTGGACAGATCTGGCAGATCCAGCATGAATGAGACTCACTTGAATTTGTGAATGAAAGAAATCTTATTTCACAAAAATGAAGCCAAGCTGGGTAGTCACATTCAGCTCAGTGGAGGCACTTGGCAAGCAGATTTTGCTCAGTGGTTCAGATTGTTCAACTTTTGTTCATGGCCCTGGCTCCGTGTTCACAGAAGCAATTCCTCTGAAGTCAGAAACATTACTGGCGTATTTGCTTATTTTGTGAAGAAGTAAATTCTCACTTCATCCCACTGCAAGAATAGAACCTTTGCTTATTTATTTGAATATGTGGGAGGGCTGGCATTGTTGCTGCTGTGTATTTGTTTTATTCACTTGAATTCCTCTAAATTATATGTGTGAGTCTGGTTATTTGTCAACTGTAATCCAGGCAGGTCATGAGCTTCTTTTGTCTTATGGTCATGCACAATCAATAATAGAGCAAGCAACTCCTGACAATTATTAAATGAATTTTGTCATATTTCTGTTGGCAAATTGCTTGTGAACAGATGGCAAAATTTAAAGATCTAGTCAAACATCAAAGATTTTCCTATTCTGCCACCTGAAACAAACGGATCTAAAGCCAGTTGAGTAAGTGTAAATTTACTGCCAATGTGTGGTGGGATAATTTATGCTCTTCAGTCTTTTAGATGATTCAAATGCATAAATAATACCAATTTTTCAGCAAAAGAAGATTTTATGAGAGTTAGAGTTCTCTAGCGGTTAACTTTGTGGCTGTGTGTTGGTTAGTTCAGTCTGTATTTTCATGAACTTTTATTCCCATGCTTTTCAGTTGTAAAAAATCAGGGAGTAGTCTGATCTAACTCCTTTATCTTTAATGAAAAATGCATTTATTCAAGTTTTTTTAGTGTGTATATAATTTCTGTGATAACACAAGTTTGAGTCTCTGAGGCATGCTTCACAGGTTGAGTGTGACGGACAGCAAGGGTAAATAAAGCACCCTGTGCCCTAGAAGTCCTATCATGAGCAGAGATGAAGGGTTTTTAAAAAATAAAATATTTACTGAAGTGAAATATGCATTAGAGTAAATAAAAACACTTTATGACTGGAATTAAGAAAACAAAGATCTTAATGAAAAACATAATAGACATTTTACCCCAGCTCTTTGGTAAATCATTGCGTATTAGCCCTATTCTTTTTCAGTGTGTTTCTAAGGCATCATTTCAGACATTCATTTTTTCATACACAGTCAAAATGTTGTTCAGGGATACAGATGATGCAGCTAGACATCCTCTGCTATGTGATATTTTGGTGATGATTTTCAATGAGAAGAGAAACGGTTCAGGTTGAGAAGCAAACCAAACAGTGGCAGAAGTATTGTGCTACATAACAACATTGCAGGGTGTAATGTATAAATTGACAGCAGGACCTGGGTACTACCTGAGATCTTCCACTCGCAGCTTTACCCAGGACAATACTCTGCAAAATTCTTCAGTGATATAATTTTAATTGGTAAGTAACTTTGTGTAGTTTTTGGAGGGTGAGGGGTTTTTTTTTTTGTTTGGTTTGATTTTTTTTTTCCCATTTTTTTTTTTTGTGTGTGTTTTTAATTAGTGAAGGGAGTAGAAAACTTCTGAAGGAAAAAAGTGCTATTGTATGGTCAAGGGAGAAATCAAATTTAAAACCTAAAAAGCTTTTTGTTCATTAAGTCCATTTTTGCATTTACATGGAATTTTATCAAAGCCCATTGTCTCCATTGCTGATTTATCATTGAGTAAGGAGTCATCTCTAAGATAATCATGAACTATGTATAGTCGTTGAGGCAAAAGTAATACATATGACAGGTGAATTTTGATGACACTAGACTTGAAACTAGAGGCTGAGTTGGTAAACTAAGACACTGTTTCAGTACTAAAGGGAAAACCAATGTGGAGATATCAAGTGAGAATTACACAAAGCAGCTAATGATGTGCATTTCCATTCTCATTCTTCTGTGGACTTTGAGGAATCTCAGTCTTTTAAAATTCTAAGATACATCTCTGACTGCATGATAAATTTGTGATTATCTAATCCAATTTATATGGTAAGAGGGTAATTTCTTTATGCTCTGCATTACAATTCTTGTCCATGATTTGGTAGTTCCCTGTGGAGGATATGTTCTTTTATAGGGTGCTTAAATTTGATTCTAGTCCAATGTAAAATCTAAAAGAAGTAGGAAGCTTATAAAAAAATGCTTGAACACTAGCAATAACCATATGGATTATTTTAAAGCAAATTGTAAACAAATTTGTATTCTGCAACACCATAATGTAATAAACATAGCACTAATGATCTTGATAAACTGTAACTTATCAAGCCTTGATCATTATATCTCAGATGATCTGCACTGTGCACAGGAAGGTTGTGAGCAGGGGATTAGTTGACTGCATGCTCTGCAACACCCAGGAACAGTCCTGGGATCTATTTTCCAAGGCAGATTATAAATAAGGAGAGAACACTGGTAGGCTGAGGAAATGGAGACATGACCTGGCCTTGTGGATCATCCAAGAGTAGGGGATCTGGGTTTGGGGAGAGAAGGAAGCAATTTGGAGGAGTAAGACAGGGTGAATGCGAGGCCCATGTTTTAAAGATGAAGTGTTTAGGGGGGAAGTTGTGGAAGTGGTCTTGCAAAATTGAAGCTGAGTATTTTGGGGAGCTTGAGACAGTTTTTTTTTTTTTTTAATCAACTATTTTTAGCACAATTCAGAGACCTGTTTGGAGTGCTATTCATATAACATATAGTCATAGTGACATACATATACCTGATACATTTTGTGTGCAGGGAGTTAAAAAGTTCCAATTATGTGTGTGTTAAATACAATTACATAAAATAAATGAAACCACAGAGAAAAAAAATGGAGAAAATAACACTGTTCAGTTCTCAACACAAATTCAGAGTCCATGATGAAGGCTGCAATCATTTCCATCTAGCTCTTAAGTACTACAAGGGCTTTCAAAGAGGGCACTAATCCTACTGCTGTGATTCTAACATATGGTGGAAGAAAGACCCATTATAGCATTTAATATTTTAGACAAGATCATGCTTTCCAGTGTTTAGAAGTTCTTGTGGAAGAGTGGTGGGGCAGGCAACTGGAGTCTAATAGTGTTGTAGCTGTTTCTGTGCCTATATCTAATGTCTTTCCCGCCCTGCTATTAACTCCTCATGCCTTTCTGTTCTTCAGTTGAATCTTCAGTGCATCCCAGTTATAGGTACAGCTAGCTACCTCTTAAAATGCGTTGAATATAGTGGCAAAGTAAGCTTGCTAGTTTGTAACCTAAACATGTTCAGAACCTGCTTTTCTGTGGTCATGCTATTACTAGGCATATGCCGTAGGTGAATGAAACAATTGAAAGTAAGCTTAAATACAAAGCTATTTAAATGGCAAAAATATTTTTTAATTGCAGGGAAAGACCTTTCACTGCACAGCAGGGACTAAACTTTTGCTGGCAAAGATGTGGCTCTGTCTTAGGCACTGCTTTGAAATGCTACAAAACTTGTACTAAAGCAAGAAAAAACAGGTGACTTTCTGTCTGTAAATGACTTAGCACTTACATGGAGTCTTTGGTTTGAGAAGCTCAGAGCACCAGACAGGTATTAATAAAATCCCATGACCCTGCTGTGACACAGCTGTATGGCATTCTTCCCTTCTAAAATCTGGAAGTTCCCCAGAGTAACAAATACAAGTACTTGATGCAGAGGGCTTCTGAGAATAGAAGTATTGAGAAACTTGCAAAATGGGAAACTCTTCAGAAGTTTTGACGTTTTCCAAGAAGTCTCTTGATTTTTCTTATTATCTATTTTTACCTCACACCCCCTTCACCCTCCCCCAGTATGTTCTAGATGTTCGCCAGTGATCTTTGGTTAGCAGGGAAAGGAGTCAGGGAAGAATCATGTAATATTTAAAATATGCTGTAATTTGTTTGTTTACCAGTTTGTTTCAGTGCTGGTACCAGGGTGCCAGGAAGCACTAAAATAGCCCTGAAATAGCACTTGAATCATCTTTAGTATTTGCTGAATGAAATGTAATGATACTTGTAATGGTACTTAGAAGGATATAATAGATAAGGACTTAATAGAAATTTTTTGCCTTTTCCTAACATTTGTTGATCTAAAAGATTCTATCTATTATTGGGGATTCCTTACAGGTCTTAAGCATCTTGTATTTTATTTAGAGCACATTGCTCAACCTTCCATATTCTGTCCATGTCAATGCAGACTCTGCTGTTATTTCAGTCTGAATACCTGAGGAAGAACTAAATGCTTAGCAGCCGGCCAAAATGAGTACTCTGTTCCATTTAATCCCATCACACAGCCACCATAATTGAACAAATGAGTGTATGTACTGTTTCTCTCAAATTAGTAAAGCTGTGGTTTCACCAATGCCATAAGGTATTGCAGGAAGCACTTCTACTCTGCTTCTGTGCTCATTTTGCCCCATCCTTTGTACCAGAAAAGGTACAAAGAATTCCACTCTGCTTCTGTGCTCATTTTGCCCCATCCTTTGTACCAGAAAAGGCTTCTTTTTACTTAAAAAAGAGTTAAAGCTGAGTACATATTTTTGATGGACACATTTTAATTTGGTTTTCTGATCTAACTCACATCTCACACATACTTCTTCAGATACAAGGGTCTGAGGCAAGACAACATTTTGAGGAGAGGTTAACTGGCAAAAGGCTGTGATCAAAGTTAAAAGCTACTTCTAACTTTAGTGTTGGCTTATGCAGTTTAAGGTGTTTCCAAAATCATTGCCTTGAAACCAGAGGAGCTGAAATGGGCCAGGTCTGTCCTGTAGCTACAGTGATACTTGCATATAGGAGCACAGTGAAAAAGATTTGAGTGATAAAAAGGGAGATCAAAAAAGAAGCCAAAGGTTCTCTATGCACAGAGCTATGAAGAGCTCTAAAAGGGTGTCTCGATGACTGACACTGGAACATGATTCATTCCCCTTTCCTCATGCTTTTTTTGCTGTGGTAAGAAAACTTCTTGAACTACCAAGCCAATGCTTACACATACTGACTTGAAATCTAATGTGCATCTTTGTTTTAAACCACCACCTCTGAGAATTCTTATTTCAATTTCATACAATAGAAAAGCAGACTTTGAATTATTCCTAAACGTTTAAATTCTCCTTTGCTTCGACATATTTTTACTTCCCTTGTTGTATAAACTACTTTATAAATTAATTACCTTATTAAAGTATGCAGATGTATATAAGTTTGTTGTCTTGTTGTATCTGGTTTTGCTCATAAACCACACTAAGCATGCTGATTTAGAAATGTTGCAGATAACTTATCAAGTATGAATGAAGCTCTGTGTTTCTGTGGGACCTGTTTGGATCATAGCAGTGCAGTAGTTCATTTAAATACATTGCTACAGTGCTATCAAATTCATGCAGTGTTTGTGGATTTTTCTTGCAGCTCACGTCTCTTTTTCTTCCTGTATGTGCTAAATATAACCTCCGGCTGTTTAGGATGAACTGAAAATGAGGCTACAAGTGTATCAGCATATGTTCCTTAAATGATGATTACAGACAATAGTTTGGCAATTGTCTGTACCAATGCAATTGTTTTGAAGCCAGATGGCTATCAAAAATCCTAGCAAACCATAACACTTACCAGTCTGCAAGATTTATTTTCTAGAAAATGATCGTGCTATATATTTAAAAACAGAAAAATGTTGTGGAAAATATCTACATTTATTTAGTTTGAGACATGTTATGTGTTCCTGTATGGAGCGTCTAATGTGGCACTGTTGAGACAGATGTAGGTACAGTACACCATCCGCCTCAGTGCAGTCATGTGTGCAGACTGTTGTGTTGCACTGCTTGGTGTGCTCTGTTCAGTTAAGGTGTGCTGTGGGCTCTGGTATCACATGCTGCACAGAGGCTGGCTTCGTACTGCTGCAAGAAGCTTTACGTAGCTCTTAGGATGCCTGAATTTTCATTCTTCTATTCTCCTGTGATTCTAGGTACAATCACATTTGTATAAATAACTGTGTGTAATAAAGATGGCACAAAAGTTAGCACAAAAGGTACTTTATTAGTTTTTGGAACAGCTGAACATCAGATTAATATGTAATAAGCCATTACTGCCTTGCATCAACCAAAGAAAACTTGATATAGCCAATTGCTATAGTTACTGCATGGGGCTTTCTATTTAGTTAATAAAATATGTTGATTTTATTATTAAAGTGATTTATAAAACGTATTCATGTACGTTTAGTAAATGCTACAGCAATATCAAATCCCCTCTTAGTAAAGAATATATATTGAAGGTGTTGTAGAGGTTTGAGACTTAATTCAGCAATATTTTTGTGTTTGGTAGCCCCGTACGATGCATTCTGTGAGTGTCAAGCAAAACAGGATTACAATGCTGAAATGAAGCAGAGTTCAAAAGTAAATTTTATTGTGGTAGTGTCTAAATGTGTCTGTAAAATTTCAGAGCCGTTTACCTTTTGTTTAGGAACCAGAAGTTTTCCATTATTAAGTAGCTGTTTCTTACTGTGAAGAATTCCCTTCTAAGTAGCTAATTAAGTAATATTGCACAGTATGAATCACAGTGTATCTCCTACAGTTACTTCTTTTGACTATTAGATACATGTATTTTCCACTTAGGATGTCTTGGGTTTGATCTTGCTGGCCAGTATGAGTTCTATAAAATCAGTGTGATGTAAAGTGATACCCCTCGTGACATTAAATTTCTGAGAACACTTGCTCAGTAACTCATTTGTTCTTTATAGATATATATGGTCAAATACTACGATGTTAGCAACAGTGTGATATATGCATTGGGCATGTTAATTCAAGGGCATACCTTGATGTTTTTAATAAAAGAGGTTTTATTACACCCCTGCCATACTAAACACAATTATGGTTACTTTGGCTCTCCCACAACTCAGAATTGTTAAAGCTGTGAACATTCAGTTTTGACTGCAGTAAGAAAAATATCTATACTTGTTTGTGGAGTAGATACTGTTTGTACAGATCCCAGAACAACAGCCACCTTCTCTCTCTTTCAGGTCACTACTTATGTAAACATTATTTAAAACCAGCAGCAGATTATTTCCTAGAGTTTTAATTATTTGAAAGAAGTGCTGTTTATTTTCCCCCTTACATTCTCCCTTAAGTAACTGATAAACATTTATGTTGTAGTTACAACAAAGTAACGGTTTTCTCTTCAATGGAACCTTTGAGGGGGGTGACCTCCCCTAAGAACTGCATGTTCTTGGTATCACATAGGCTCCAAGCACTTTATAAAAGAAAAATTTTTTAAAAAAGGGAAAAAAAGGAAAAAAAAAAAAAAGAGGCATGTTTCTATGGTCATGGCAGAAATCTGATGTTTTATACTGAGGAGAGTAAAGGTGTCCAGCTCTAATCCAAGAGAAGAGTGAGTGAGCACTAAGGAAGCTCTGGGTAACACTGTTTCCAGCAAGATGTTTGATGCTTTGATGTCATCCAGGTGCATGCCTGAGTGTATGCAGTGGGGGCATAAAGTAGCTGCTGGGGGGTGGGGGTGGCTTGGTACTTCCAATTTCACTGTGGGTTTTCTGGCTAATATAAATGAAGTGATAAACCATGTTGAGCAAGTGATTTATAGCAGGTTGGAGTCCAGCAGGGTGATTATATCTAGCACTTGAGGGAAGCAGAGGGTATGGAAATAAATGTGTCAGAAATATAATTAAATGTTTTGTGCTGCTGCTGACAGATGTATAATTACAAACACCACCATCATCACGTACCTACAGGGAGGGAACAATGAACAAGGCTACATTTGTGAACTTCTTGCTCTACAGGAATTCCCCAGCTTTTCTCTTACCTCACAATCCTGCTGGTTTTATTTTTAATTGAAAGGGAATAATAAAAGGTTTTCTCTACCACAAATACAAAGTAGGTTCATTCAAACCTAGATGTTTTTTTCATAAAAAAGTAAACAACAAATGAAAACACCACCAACCTAAAAACAAGCTGTCAGCTGTGGTGAAGATGTAACTTAATGTCTGTTATTTGCTTAGGGATTATTTGTCATGGATTTAACCTGAGCAGTGAACTTGGATACTAAACTTGAAAAGCTGTCCTTGCATTCAGCAAATAAGAAGTGATACTGCCCTTTTGAATATTGAATTAGATGACAAGCTGAACAGTGACTTAAAAGTAACATCTACCTGAAAGTCCAGTCCTTCAGCTCACTAAAGCTTGAATGATCTTACTCCAAGGACTTTGCTACGCTATGAATAACATTTTTTTTTTTTTTTGGTAGTTTAGTAGTTCAGGCAGACAGCCACAGTCAATACTGTAAGTAAAGACAAGATATAGGCTTTTGGGAATGTCTTTCTTTCTACCTTTCTCTTCACTGTCCGTCATCTATGCTTGTAATTCAGCAGTCACCCAAAAATGTGAATCTGACCTGCCATTGTCCTTGAAATAAAGATCTGTGATTATACATTGCAAACTTTTGACCAAAACATATTTTTTACATGTTTTTTTTCCATTTAGCTGAATGAGGACTTCAGTAAAATTGGGATCCGGTCAATGTTTATGAAGATTTAGAAAGAAGCATTATATTTACTGTTCATAATTGCTGAAGCAGCTACTACTTTAGGGAAAGCTGGAAAAAATTTTCAGTTATTGTTAAATCCAAAATGAAATGAAAATGCAGCACACATACCCTTGACATTTAAAGCCAATTTATGCTTCCCACTGGCATGGCACCTTGAGTTCTGCGTGAATAATGATTAATTATATTTTAGATTATGGTTAATTGCTCTAAAGTTAAGGAGATACATATGTATAGATTTTATGTTAAGTGTGTTAATACCATATAGTGGAGGTTTTAAACTGGACATTGAAAGGTGGGTAGGTCTTGTGATCCTATGCTTAAATTTCTCAGTGCTTTCAGATAGAACAGGAAGGTCTGTGTTTCTCTAACATGGGCATTTTTTCTGAAAAGTATTTGCCATGTTGTTCTGTTTTGAGAGAGGATAGGTGGGGTAAATAAGGTGGTTTATCTAGCAGTACATTAGTCATGATATTTATGGTTCATCTGCTGGCTTACCTCTTTGGACACATCATTATTTTACTTCTTAAAGAGTGATTCTAAAAGGGTGCATAGACACCCTAAACTCTTCTCTTTCATCATCTTCCCTTTGAAGAGAAGAACTAGATCCTTGCAAACTGTGTTTTATTTTCTCCAGTAATCATTTGTAGCAATACTTCACGTTTCAAAATATGCTTTTAAGGTGTCAGTTTTGCTGCAACACCTTTTGATTCACTTTGCAGCTGTGTTTACTGAATCCTTCAGCAACCAAGAAATGTTGGCTGCAGTATTAATTGTATTATTGAGTATTACCTTGTATGCTTGAGATACCAGTAAGTGTAACTTCAGCGTATCATACAGTCAGATACATTTATTGTACAAATAAAAAATACATTGAAGTTATGGCATGCTTCAGATCCTTTAGTCACAAGACACATTACATTTAGAATGTGAAAATTAATAACCAGTCCTCATACCTTATTTATAACCTACGTTGTTCCAGTATTAATACTTAATCATTAGTTTTTGCTGGTGTAAGCACCATTAGAATAGATTTGGTAGGACACAACATTCCTATTACCTTTCCTATAATAAAAATATTTCTAAAATTTATAAAATACCCTACAGATTAAATAGTGAAATATGCTATCTGCACTAGGCTGATCTGCTTGGTGAGTAGGAGTATAGAATTTGAAATGTTTGGTGTTCTTCCTTACTAAAATGTCAAAACTAGCTGGATTAAATCACTCATTTTTAGCATTCATTAAAGTAAGTCTGTGACAGGAATTGTGTAGCTGCTGAATTAGAGCAAGACAATTAGCTACTGCTTAATGCTTGAGAACTTAATCCTTTTTTAGAAAAAGCAAGTGAATTACATGTGTCCCACAGCATGTTTGGGTGTTTAAAAGAGGCAAGATAAATCATCTTCTATAGTGATTCTTTCTCTCCCCCATTTACTGTTTAAATGCCTTTTATGCTTTTGTGGTGTTTGTATTTGTTCCTATAATGAAAGAGTGATTGTAGTTCAGTAATACAAAATTAATTGATAGACTTTGCTTCTTAGAGAAATTATACAACCCACTCTAAAACCAAATGGAACTGAGTAAATGTTTACCTTGAAAAAAATTGAGGAATGCTGTTCATGATCCTCTAGATTTTTTTTACCAGGTAATCAAGGTTGCATCCCATTGGGCTCAAATCTTAACACTAAAAAAGGTTATGGGCATCAAATCTGTGGGGGAAATTGAGGGCATGAACTATTCTGAAAGGGAATATATATGGAATCACAAGGAGAAAAAGGAGTTAAGTGCAGAAAGCAAAGAAGATTGAAGGTCAGGCTGATCATGCTTTCAGAGTATGGAAAGAAAAAGATATTAGTGGCAGAGATTTGAACTTTTCCAGAGACATGAGATTTAAAAGCCTTAATTGAAACATCACTTCTTTCCTCTACACTGAGAGCATGGAAATCCTTCTCATAGATATGCATAATGTCATCAAGAAAGGAGAGATTTAGACATCAACAGCTGTAACTTTAAAGGAACCTTTTAACTTTACTTTTTAAAGGCACGTTAGGGTTAGCTTAGACTACAGGGGTTTTTAATCAAAAAGAAGAGATTTGGGCATGTGTTGATCCTAGCAAACTGCTCAGCCTGGACCCTCTTCCCTTCCATAATGGGATCAACTGCTTCTGCTTTACCATAATATAGTCTACCACGTGCTCCCATGTATGTCAGAGCTGGCAAGAGAGGAGGCCTTTAGGAGGTGGGTATTTTCTTGCTGTTGCTTGAACAAACGATTTTTGGTTTTAAGCAATGTGTTCACCATTTTTTGATCAAAATGCATGCTTGTTATATTTTGGGGGAGCTCTAGCCGTTCTAGCTCTTGCTACATCCTGTTTAGCTTAAGCTGTCTAGGTTATTAATAGTAATACAGTCAACCTGGAGTCCTTTTTCAGGTAACAGTAGCATGAAACACATTTTTCAGGCCGAAAAATAAGGCCTTTAGGGGGTTTCCAGAGATGACATTTCAGTGTTGAGCTGGGACGGTGTGTGAATAGAGTAATTCCAATTGAATTTAATACATTTAGTCTAAAGGAACTCACAAAAAGGTATCCACTGCCATTTCTTCTAAAAAGA
This sequence comes from Microhierax caerulescens, assembly GCA_035590215.1. Classification (NCBI taxonomy): domain Eukaryota; kingdom Metazoa; phylum Chordata; class Aves; order Falconiformes; family Falconidae; genus Microhierax; species Microhierax caerulescens. The sequence goes on from JAVJGJ010000001.1 coordinate 119,737,767, forward strand.
AAAAACAACAAACCATTGTCACCACAGGGGTATGATGAATTGGAAGTTCCTTCATAAATATCAGCAGCTGTTTATTACAAACACAGCCATCTGTGGTAGAATCTGCTTTGCATATGTGTACAAGCCTACAGTGGTTGGTTGTTAAATGGTCAGAAATGATCCACAGCAACTCTACAGATTTTCCTTTTGACAGAAAACAATGGTGACTGTTGAAGTCACCAGAAAGTGGTAAACGCTCTCTTAGAGTTGCCATTTTTTCATGTAATCACTGAAAATTAAAATTTCAAGGAATTATTTCTTTTAGTAGGTTTATTCTCAGGTTGACAAAAGCCTATTCCATGGAAATTGCTTCATGTCTGAACAAATTCTGTTCCACCCCTTTGTAAATAAATGTACATAAAATGGGAAGATTTGATTACATCTGAAGGCTTATCCCAAGTGGAATTTTAAATATTGTTAAATAATTAACTTGATTAGACATTAAGATTATTAAAAAATTATGAATGTTTTGTGGTTGTCATGATCAGTTTGGTTTCAACTAAAAAGCTATTTTGTTATTGAATTATTGCTGCTGTTCTTGAGGACTAGTCTGCCTCCTTCTGAACTGATCATCTTACCCTAGCACCTCCTTTTGCTACCTGGGTGTTCTATTGACAGATGTTCTTCAACTCTGGTAAATCTGACGTTTAGACTCTGGTTATATGTTGCAGTGATTCTTAGCCTAAAGAGTTGTTCTGGGGAAACATCACACAAACTTCTGTTTATTGACTGTTGAAAGGAAGGAGGAATACATACTTCTTTCTTTAGAAATTCACCCATAGTAGTTTTCATTATGGTGATATCTATGATGGGGAGTAGTAAACTGAGTGCTAAGATACAGTATTTAAATAATCATGATTTCCCTATAGTGTGGATCTGTGTAGAAAATTATCTACTAAAATCATCTGTTGAATTCTCATCTTCCTAAATCCTGGACTGAAAATCTGGTATTAGTTGAATGCCAATGGGCCATATAAAAATAAAGCTTCAGTGGAAAGGAACAGCTAATTGTACTTTAACAGAAATAAATTTAAATGCATTGTCTCCATTGAATTTATTTTCACCTTAAAGTACAAATTATCTTTCTCATAATTTGAAAAACTTTGAATTAACAGAGGGAGAGAAAACAAATGCACAAAAGGCAACTTCTTGACAGTCTTGTCAATACACATGTTTGGAACTGACAACATGAGAAATTATGATATCAACCTAAAAAATGAAAATCCTTGGGGCTCTGAAAACATGAGATGAAGACGATAACATTGGTACGCCAGAGTTGTGATATATGAATCCCCCTAACCATAATAATCAGTGACTGCCACATGTATGGCACTTTGTGTGTGTGTATAAAAATTATATATAAATGAAAGTTGTAATGTTTTGAGCAGCAGGGGAAAGAAGAATTGGTATCTCTCTATTAACATTGGTTCCTTAGCAAATGAGCACACAGGTGAATAAAAAAATGTAGAAAATCTAACAGATTTAAGAGAAATTTGAGTCAATTTTAACTTGCATAATGCTGTGAAGCACAAGGTAATAATTTCATGAGCTTTTTACAAGCATGTTCATCTTGTACTTTAGAATGGTATGCAAAACTGTGGAAAGGAATTACTTTAGTGTGATAGTTTTAAGAAACTAATTAGAAGATACAAGGAGAAGAAAATAAATAAATAAAGAAATTAAATAAATGAGTGATGTAACTTTGCTTACGGTTCCCAGCTGTGCTGGCTCTGAGGGATTTTAAGAAAGAACACAACAATGAAATGACTCAGCTGTTTGTTTTAAAACTGGACTGCTGTTGGGTTTATGTATTTTAGTATGAGCTCTCTGTGTGGGTTTATATGGAAACACTGTGTTTCACCAAGGCTTTAAGTCTTCACACAGATTCTGCAAAGTTTGCAGGTGCCTGGGGTTTGCCATCCAAGTGTGGGTGATGCAACTTAACTCAAACTGTATTTCTGTCTGATCTCTATTCATTTTTGGTTTCTGCCTTTAGGACTTCTGCTTACCTGCTTCACGTGACAAAGTTTCAGAAAACTGAAGAAACCCTGCTTTGTGTCCAGGCAATATGGAGTTGAGGATACAATGCTGATTCATCAGGTTTTAAGTCCCCCTACTTCAACAGGTAGTGTTGCTTCTTTCAGTTTTGGAATTGGGATTCTTGACACTTTGTGGGTAAATCAAGATCACTGCTGTACCCTTTTGGTGGGAATCGGAGAGTTCTCTGTAAAGGGTATTGATTATGTTACGATGTCTTTGCTCTATGACCACTTCTAAAAGAAAGGCCAGGCCCCAGGATTTGACTGTCCTACAGGGATGAGACCATAGGTATCCCATGAAAATTTGAGGGAAGAAAGCGACATCAGGTTTCAGGCATTCTTGTCTGTAACCCAGTCACTGTGAACACTGGGTAGTTCTAGCTCGACATACTTTTTATATTTTACTCCTAGACTCATCAAGCTCCTTCATGGATCTGTCCATCCATGATACTTCATAAATGAATATAAATATCCTGGCTTTGTCTGCAGTTTCAAGTGTCAAATGAAAGAACTTGAATGAAAGTCTTGCCTGAGTCATATCCCTTGCTTTTGGTCTGTGGAGAAGATGAGTGCAGTGTTTCTGTGACTTCTTCTGAAGGGACGTGAGGGAAGGGATGGGGCAGTGCAATGCCCCAGGTATCCTCTGGGAAGGTTTCAGTGATACATGATATGTCAGTATGTCAGTGCCAGCGATAAAGTCCTGGATTACTTTTTATTTGTTAACAGGAGCGACAGCAGTGTGTGAGATGAGATGCATAAATTTTAGCTTGTTGTTTCTTGTGCGTTTGGAGGTACAGAGTATGTTTTTGTGCAGCATCTGAGGTCTTAGTGCCAGTTTTTCCCATTACTGTATTCACGTGGGCTGTGTGTTCTCTCATAGCCCCTATACCTTGCATTTCTGTATCATCTTCCATTCTTAAGAAGCACGAAATAGTTTACCAAGTATAGGGGATTTTTCCCGGTGGAACCAAATGCAGATATTTCTGGGGTGGTGAAGTGCATCTGGGAGAAAGGAGTACTTCAGCTAATGCTATAAGAAGGGGAAGCAACATGCTAGGACATGAAGTTCAGCCTTGAGCAGCAATAGTCATTGCGCAGCTGCTGACAGAAAATAAAACCAAAACCAATTAATGCAGGTCATGAGAGAAGGCCTTCTCAGTCTTGTCTAGGTAAAGGACACAAAACCCAGAGAAACAAATGTCTAGGGATTTGCAGGGGTGTTACTATATATAGTAGGATAGCTCCACTTTAGAATTATATCATGCACCTGCTGTAGAGCATTAATGAAGCAATTGTTTACAGTGAGGCATTGTAATAAGTATGGTGCTCCATACTTTTCATTCTTCAATAAGTATTAGTCTGCAGTTTGTATGCTATCACACTTGCATATTGTGTGGTCTCTGTAAAGTCACTATCAAAAATCGATCATTGCTGAACCTGGGCCTTCAAATACATGAAAAAAATTTGGCAGCACCTGTCTCATGGCAACGGCTGTTCAGCACAGTGAAAGATGATACAGAGGTCTGAAAAAGAGATTTCTTTGTTTCATAAAACAGGATATTCCTGTGTACATGGTTTTGTATTCCAGTTCCCTTCAGGAAAGTGTCTCCCACTTCTTAAAAATTGTGTAGACATGAATATTTCTTAAAAGTATTACTAATTAAGCTGAATCATATCAGTTACATTTCTCATTCAACACTGAATTTGTGTACTTTTTCTATGCACTGTTAGACATTGCTAGTTCTTCTGTTCTCCCCATATTTTGCCAGTATTAAACAGCATCCTGAAAGGACAGTATTCAATGTTAGTAGAAGCATTTATTGTCATCTTACTTGAGTTATTCTGACCAATATGACACAAGAATAGTTACTAATGTTTTGTTTTAAGTTTCATTTTACTATCCTCTTTTTTTAATCCTTAACCTTACCTTTTTGCTTTTGAAGTAACATTTTCCTTTTTTCATATTTTGTTTATTTTGTTGTTTGTGGATTTTATGAAAGCTTGTTTTGAGCTTTGATGGAACACACTTTGGTATGCTTTCTTTTTTTTTTTTTTTACACTGTCTGATCTTGCTCAGCAAGCTTTTCTGTATGCTTATCTTTTTGCTCAGTATGGAGAGTGAGCGGATGCAGAGAAAAATATGCAAGCAGTGAAATGGGCTGGAAAGAGAAAACAACTATTTGGAGGTACAGCCTGGGCAAAGGAGTTGGTGTTTGGGTGAAATTATTTTTTTTAGTAGCCCTATACTGCCTCTGTTACGTCACCTAGAAAGAGTGGTATATAATTTTCAAGCCATCTGGAAAAGTAACATAATTATCCAAATGCTAAATGTTGTTATCTAAACAACGGTGGTTGTAGTTTGATAGCTCAGTTCTTGCTGGTCAGGCAGACCTAACAATTCTTCATAGCACTGGATGGGGGTTAAGTTTCTCCATATCCCTGGAGGTATCATTTTAAAAAGTGATGGGAAATATCGCACTGTTCTGGTTGTGTCTGTGCTGTGAATCTGTCCAAAACTTTACAGGGGCTTCCGTTACTGCAGTATCTGAATTGTTTATGTGGTGGTTCTTGTATCGACACTTCCCTATTGTGCTGAGGTTTTATCACATTTTTGTAGGTGTGAACAGAGACTTAAGAGGGGACAGTGATTTGTCACAGATTGCAAGAACAGCCTCTTTGGTGGAACAAATATCTCACAAGCCTCAGGCTGTGGGGAAGTCCCAGAAAGCTGATTGCTTCTCTTGAATGTTCGTATTTCCTATTGCAGTGCTGTCAGCTTCTCATTCTGCTCAGTTCACATTATAAATAACACTAAAAATGTGAAATATTTTAAAAAGATGGCTTCTTTTGGTGAGCTCTATTCCCATGAATAATACTGATGGCTATTGAGACAAGTCAGCCCTTTCAGTTCATTGTTTTTGCATAGTATATACTCTGGGTTCTTTTTTTTTCCTGGGTTTTTCTTCCATCAATATTTCCTTTTCTAAAATATTAATAATATTTGATCTTTCAGTAGCTTGTAGGTTACTTTAAAGAGGAAAATTATGAATATTTTAATGAATGAATGTCTTGAATTAATGTTCTCCTCACCATTAAAAAGGGTAGCAGAGGTTTATGTTTGTGTATTTATCTCTGTGTTAATATAGTTCCAGCACTTATTTTGTCTGCCAGTGTTTCTAAATATCAATTAGGAAATATATTCAAAGTGAACTTGATTTCCAATGACTGTGCATAATAAATGGACATATGCTAAACATAATTACGTCTTTAAATGCATTAAAATTCAAGAATGATTGAGGATATTTCTGCAAAGCTCAGTGAAGAATTCTGGTAACCATCTACACTAATTACTTCAGATTTAATTGTACCATTAAAGGCATGGGTATTTATATTGTAACAATATATTATATATTAGGAAGAACTTGTAAAAAGATGGCAAGTAATTGTAAGTTTTCTATAACTAGTATTATTTCTATATGTATTTGTGTGGCAGCACAGTGATATCCTTGTTCTTGTGGCAAGTGGAGAATTTCCAATGAAATATCATTTATATTTGTAAATAATTATTTTCTGGAGGCATAACATGGTTACCATAGAATGGATCAGATTTTTAGATCTTTGCATAAGCAAAATACCCTTGGACCTTTTGTTAAAATCATATAGGGGAAACTGTCACAGAAGAAAAGCTCTGTCTGACAAGTATTGCCCGATAACCCTTGTGTGAAGTTAGTGCTTTCAAAAGGTAAAATATAGAGGAAAAGGGGTTTTTTGTTTCCCGAATTAGCCAGGTGTAGGACCTAGATAATAGCTCTAGAGGCAGACTCTTCTAAATTTTTCTGTCCTTTTTTGCATGGATTGAAGTGAAAAGACTGATGTTCAGAAATGATACAAAGCGGGCGGCTGCAGTGAGGAAAATCAGGTCAGTATTGAGCCTCTTGTAACATCTGGGTTATGAGGTTATCACAATGTAGAGGAATCTGAGCTTCATGCTATGGAGGATATAGAGGACTTTAATGTTAGCCTTCTGAACAGAGATACTTTAAACCAAATCCAGGTAGTGGCTTGTTAAAGTATTTCAAAATATTTCAAAATACATACCTTTTGGATGTACACGGTGCATTTGATGTGCAAATAGACTCAGAAAGTAGATGCTGCCACCACTACTTTTTTTTTAAATAAGCTTCCATAACTTGTTTTAATTTTGGAAAAATACCAGGAAGCAAAACAAAGAAAAAGCCAATTTGACATAATTCTGAATTTCAGTAGTATGTCACTAAACCATAAAACAAGCAAAAGGAGCTTTGTGTCTGTGTTCTTTTAAAAACCTATTCAAGGTCATGGTTTGAATAGAAAAGTAATTGGATTTGAGACACCATATGTTGTGGGATGCTTATGACATCCCTAATGAATGTCACAGGGTACTACTTCTTCCAAAGAAATGTTGACATTAGCAATCGAATGACTGTTGACATGAAAACTTCCATTAAGAGAAACATCTTGAAGTCAATCTTGTCTGATTTTTTTCATCTTTTTTTTCTTCCCCTCATCATGATAAGATGCCCAGTCCTGAAATGCAGAGGTTTTGCTTACCTCACTAAGCTCTATCCTGTCACAATCACTCACCAGACTTTACTACCTTTTCACAATACCTTCTGATTCACAGTGACAAATCCTAGACCATAAAGCAACTAGATTCCATTGCTGCGTGTCTCTTGTTAGTCATTTCACAATATTTATGGAGCTGCTTGCAGAGAACATTATTCCTGTGCTCTTTTTTGTAAATCAAATAAAGGTAAATTCTATTAAAAGAAAATATGTATTTTAAGGTTGTAAAGTTTGGAGAAGTTTCTTTGTTTTATGTTTGCCTGTTCTCAGTGGTTTTGGCTTTGAGAAGCATGAAGGTCATGTGAAATATGCTATGCTTCTTGTAGAGTCCAACTTTGAAGAATCCTTTATGTAAGGAACCTTGATAGAGTTTTCATCTTCCCCTAAATGCCCCAAACAAGCAACTTTCTCATTAACTTGTGAAAACTTACTATAAAACTGCAAGTAAATAACAAATATAAGGAAAAAGAACTTAATAGTTGTTCTGAGATGTTAAAATTGAAGAGGTAATAAAAAATAAAAAAATTTCACAGCAGCCATGCAACAAATTAGTAAAAAAGCAAGCTGTTCTAGTGTAAATAATCTAACCTCATTCCTGTCTTTAAGACAGTTGCTTTCCTTTTCATCCATTTGTGGGTAGCAAGATCACAGACCTTTCCAAATCACAGTGCAGCATCAAGTAGGTGTAAATAGAGCACAGTTTTGTTAGTACTGAGTACAGTTTCTTTAAACTTGAACTAGGACCCAGATTTCCCATGTCTTCTGTTTACAGAGTTGCGTGCACTGCTTGTGAATGAAAATCATGCATCAAAATAGAATGTGTAGGCTGTACTTTTGCAGAAATATTTCTGTGTTGGAAACCAAAATTCCTATGTGTATATAAGCACTATGGTAAGGGGTAAAGAAGGCCAAGCTAATTTGCTTGCTCCTAATAGTTACTTTGCTTGTCCCCAGTACCTGTTTTAGGTGTGGGCAGTAGGACAGGCCAGTGGTAACTAGCTTAGGTATTTTTCTCTCTGATCTAGCCAATACTGAAATTTTTGTGATTAAAAACTAGCATGGATGTATAGAGGCATGGAAGCAAAAAGCATGCTACATATTCCTAGCGCTGTGCCCTGATAACAGCAGTCGGTGTGATCTCTGTTGTTTTGCTTGATTTGTAGTGTAGCAACATGGTGAATCACAACCGCATATCCATATATCAGCTTTTTGATGTGTTTCTGTGGGCTATGCAGTCAGGCTGCTGGAGTCTTGCTTGCTTTCTGGCTTGCAGCCTCAGGCACTGGTCTGTGCAGATGAGCCTCCTGTGAAATGTAACTCATACAAAAGCATAACAATCCTGAATGCCAGCCACAAGGGTCGCCTGGTAGCTTGCCATGTAATGGTATCAGTCCTTGCTCAGAGAATTGAGCTTACAATTTGCCCTTAGCCTGAAGGTAGCCACTGTTCGCATGTGCAGTGGAAATCCAGACAGTGCTGTAACTGCTTTATGAGACAACTTCTTTGATCTAGTTTAGAATTTTTATTTTTAAACGATAGGGCTAATTACTCTTTACACAGAGGATGAGAAAACAGGGCTCTAAATAACTAGTGGGAAAATATATTTCAGCCCTGGGAATAATTATTTTGCTGTGCCTGGTAAGTACATGGGAATAGAAGAATCTGAAAGACAGGCTAATAAACTGAAGTGCTGGCTGAGCTGCCAGTGCATGCACGAATGACGGAGGGGGGGAGGAAGGAGGCAGGTGGGCTTTGAGCTGAATGCCAGCAGCAGGCCTGTACATCCACAGTGAAGCTGTACGCCATTGAAAACGTTATGCATTGCCTCCCTGGAACAGTGTGATGAAAAACCAGAGTTGAATGATAGGTCTTCAGCAGAAATAACCTGTTTATTAGAAGACTGGGTGAATTTCACCTGCTTTATTTTTTTTTTTCTTGGCTGTATCAGTCCACCAAAAGGTAGAGCTGCATTAACATTTCAGTTCAGATCATTTAGAGACCTACAGTAAATCTTACCAAGGGTAACGACTATGTCTTCTAGCTTTTCCCACGCTTACAGGAAAGTATGTTCCCTATGAAGAAGTTCTGTTTGTAAGACAAGGGACATGTAAGGAGGTGGGGGAAGAGTCAGTTCCCAAAAGTTGAAGGCTGGAATTATTCTGTACCTGCTTCATCATTTGTATTCTGAATTATGGTGGGATCCATCTAGACTTCTAAGAGCCAAAGTCCTATTGGTCTGTAACTTGGGACTGATGATTTAAGATCTCAAAAGGAGATTCTTGCTTTGGTTAGTTCACAAGCTTTAAGGAGACACCACGTGGGACAATCCATCTTGTAACTGCTTATGTTATGACAGAGTTTCAGTGATTGAGTTTTTAACACAAGCATTTCAGCTGGCCATCTGTGTTGGAGGAATGCAGACAGCATTTGGGTGAAATGTTTGTCAAAGGACACCCATTTATGTAAATTTTTCTGCAGCTCATAGGACACAGCTATAAATAAATGTTTAATGAATGAGGCCTCCAGTATGGCAAAACTTTGGCATGAATGTCTGAAAATGTCACTATTATTTGTATTGCTGTCAAATTTTAAATTATGCCTGAAAGAAGGCAAAAAGTTGAAATCAGCTTGCTGCTGTATTACTGTGTCATTAAGGGAAAAATTCAGGACAGGGGGGAAAGATCGATCTTTTCCACTTGTGATTCTCCTGAATTCTGTTTTCTGCTGTTATGCTTATGACTTTGTGTGTTGTCTTAACATGCCTTCATAAGATTTTAATCACATATTTGAATATTAATATGGTGTTTCCTCATCATGTTGACGTATTCCTACCTCTTTATGATCACGCGTAGTTTACAATCACTCACTCATCTTGCAAGTTATAAATCTGGCTGTTATCCAAGAGTGTTTTAGGCTGTAAGTCTGATGTGCTACTGTTACAGTGGAGTTAGCTTTCCCTGTCAAATGGCCAATTACTTAAAAAAAAGTAATTGAGAAGTATCTTGCATAGTTGTATAAATAAATGGTACCCCCTTGATCTTTTACTTTTGGTCTTTTCATCAACTTGCTGCTGCTGAATTTACTAGTGCTGTTGGTAGAACTTCATTCTACCTGTTGTTCCTTTTCATTATTTACACTTTGTGGGGGAAAAAATCCAACAACTTTTTTTATAGTTTTCCCAGTACTATTTTTTTTGTGTCTTCCCAGGGACTCAATCATTGCACAACCAGGTGTCACAAATTTCCTGTGACTTTTTGATAGTCCTCCCTGTCATCTCCTTTTCCTCCTCTTTCCCCTGTCTCATAGTTTTTACCATGCCAACAGATTTTACCATTAAGAATTTTGTTCAACTGTGTGACTGCAGCTGAAGGACCCTCAGCCAAAGCAGGGTGTTTAAACAAACCTTTATGTTTGCCTCAAAGTTGCACACAGAGCTCAATTTCTCAGGGAATCTTTACATTTTTTATTTTCCCTGGAGAAAAACCACTAAGGTGGAAGAAAAATAGCAGGAATAAACCTTGAACTATCTGCAAATGTGGAGTGTTATGAATGCTGGCACTTGGGAGAAGTTTGGAGGTGAGGCGCTGTCAGCAACCCATTCTATGTGCCCTTGTAAGACAACTGCAATGCAGGTGAGTCAGGGTGCAACAATCTTATTTGCAGTGACTTATAATTAGGTTCTTCTTCATGATTTGTATTTTGATTGCCCTCTCTTCAGCTAATCCTACATCATCGTAACTGAAGTGAGGTCTGCTTTGCCTTTCAGACACCAGCTTTGCATAGACTAGGTTCCAGGTAGTCTCAACTAAAGCGTAGGTGTGCAGCAGGACGGTAAGCGAAGCAAAGCACTGAGGTATTTCTGGCAGACTGATTTCTTTGCAAAGCCGTAGAGACAGGCTCATAAAATCCCTTGATACAGCATTGAGAAGACATGTCCAGAATGGCAGTCAAGGAATCAGGAAGGACAATTCTGAATGTGACTCAGCATTGCTTTCCCTTGATCAGGCAAAACCACTACGGCTGTGCATTTGATGTGTCCTGGATGCAAACATCAGAACGTCTCAGAAAATTGAGATCCCTTTGCTAGATGTTGACTGTTGTCTTATGCTGGGAATAGCCACCCAAGCCTGAGGTTCATAGCCTTAACCTTTGTTCTTGGGCAGCTGTAGCATTTTGCAGCTGTAACTTTGTTCCACTTGGATTTACTTTTGCCTCTAGCTCTCTCTTCACTTACAGGGTGGGTACATCTGCCTAAATTCATAAACTGTGTTTGTTTTATTATTCTTTCTATTTTTTCTAATACTTCTAAGGATTTTTTTCTCTATTTAAATACTAAGGGTTATTTTCCCATCCTTAGAAGATTTATTATCCTGTTTTTCATTTTCTGTTCTGAGAGTATGTGTTTGACACATCTTCAGTTATTAGAATAGAAGCCTAACACTGCAGGGAAACAGAAAATGTTTGCCTGCTTTACGTTTCACATTATAAATGGTTCTTGTTCTTTACCATGCAAACAGGCTCCTTGAATAATTTTATGGTATGCTGTTGAGAACTGCGGTAAGCCATGTGCTAGTAAATCAGCATTTCTTACAGCAAACTCTCTATGCTTTGTCAGCCACTACATCTAGGGAATAAAATCTAATAATAAAAAAAAACCCCACACCATCAAAACATGGAGCAGTTATGGCTGATCTCCCTGAAAAATTTATACTGTTTTGAGTATAGGAACAAAACATCTGGGATTTTTTGGGTAATGTACAGCACTAAAGCTTTGAGATGTACAGTAGATTATGCAAGACATCTGCCTTTTAGCTGCATTTCTGGTATTTGCAATAAAAACATACTGACCAGTTACAGTTTCCCTTTTGGTTCTTGACTTCTGGGGAAGGTTCAGCTCCTGAAATCAGTGACTAAGGAAAGTTTCAGCTTTATTTTCAAATTGTGATGGAATTTTAGTATTGCTAATCCTGAGCAATTAAAAAAAAATAATTCAACAACCCTCCTCCTTAATATTAAAGATTATAAGGAATACCTTATACGTTGGAGGGGTTTTATTTGCCTTTTGGTCTTGGCCATTTGAGTGCAATTGTATCCTGCATTCCAGGTTGTCTTCACCAATTATTAGATGTAGCAGCTCTTTTTATATTATTATTTTAGGGTTTTTATTTAGTGGCAGCTGAAATATTTTGATTCCAGCAACAGTTAATGTCAAGAGACTTGCCAACTCTTGTATTTTTATGGCAGTATTGTGCTTCTGTGAGGTAAGCTCTTATTGCATTGCTCAGAGCTGCTTATAATTTTAAGTGGAAAGCCTAGTGCTGTAAGTAGCAAGGTGTGAAACTCCCAGAAAACCATAATGGGGAGAGTAAAGGCAGGGTCTGTCTGAAGCAGGAAGGAATCTGAGGTATTATCCTAAGGGATTTTTTCTTTGTTTTATAACAAATTTTTTGAAAGGTCCTACGGATTGAAACACCTTTGGATGCAAATGACGTTGGGTGTTGGCAGCCTATTTCCACCAAGCCCCCATTGCCTCAGGTGCCTGACACACTAATGTTATATCAACAGCAGTTATTGTTGACATCTCTTAGGGCCAAGATGTGGAACAGTTTAGGGATGCTCAGAGCAAGCAGTGCTGTTCATTTGATTTGGATGATTTTTAAGTTCTTCTGGCCTTTGCTGGCCAACTTACCTTTTTGATTGAGTTGCTTGTTTGAGTTGGAGTTTCTGGATCAGTATAGGGGAGTTTAGCCTTACACACCTTCAAGCATAACTTTCCCCAGCCTTGCTGGAGGTTGCCAGTGCCTTGACCTCCAGCATCAGTTTCTCAGCATGTTTTCCTTGCCCCCTCTTCTTTCAGAGTATGTACTTTACAGAAAAGTGAGAGGTTTTAAATGGTGAGAAAGGAATTTTTTTGATTGATAGGCGTTTCATTTATAATGAAATATCCAAGCCTCTTGGCAGATCCTTGAGATGTTTGTTTGCAGGTTCAGCTTTCAAGGCTGGAGTAGAATGGTGAAGGACAGAAATGTGTGGTGTCTATAGGTACAAGTATGCTGAAGGTCTTTGCTTTCTGCTTTCATCTCACAGATCCTATTTAGTTCTTATTTCTGTATATAAATAATTTTTCCCTTTGATTAAAGGAAAAACTGAGCTTATAAAACTTTGTTATTACACTTTCTTGAATACTACTTGAAATAGACGCTTTTGCAGTACTGTAAATTTGATGTTTCTCATGCTTTTGATCATCAACTTAGCTTGATAAGTTTGATACCTAGTTTGATATTCTTAACCATGCTAGCAGAAGATCATATCTGAGCATTTTCTCCCAGAATTAGGTTCTTAATATTGGTTATCATCATGGCATGGCAACCTGCTCCTGCCTGTGATGTTGTTTATTCATTAAGGACCACTGCCAGTTTTATATTCCCTGCCAGGTAACTCATTCCTGTACTGAGCCTTATCACAAGCAAAGAATCTCACTCATAATCTGAATGGCTTGAGCAGGGATGGTATTGAGGCCACAAATTCAACTCTTTACTACAAAGCACTGAGTACCGAGCTCCATGTGTAGCCAGGCTTCTGGGGAGTATTGTGGACAGAAAGCACTTGTTGGAGGGATTGCTATGTGCTCATGTTGCTGTGCTGCATAGAGTCTGAACACTGGAAGATTGTCTGTGCCAGCTGTTTGATACTGAAACAGTATCTTTTTGCTTAAAGGCTTTGTGATAAAGTGTGGCTTTCTTTGGATGCTCAGCATCTCTTGACACAGAGGTACACATCTGATCTGAAAAACTGGAGCTAGATGTATAGATTTGAGCACTACTGAAATGTGAGGGATGTGCAAGGTATTTGATACTAAGGTTTAGTTTGACCTGTTTCTATTGCAATCTATTATTAAAACAAACAACTCCACAATTCACAGCAGGATGGAGTTCATTAGCTCAGAAGGAGTTGAAAATGTGGACAAGTACATTTGTGGTGTCCCGGTATGATTGTTCCATTTGCAGGGCTTCTATATTGCAGCCTCACCTAATCCAAAGCACAGCATGACTCCTTCCCAGGACTAGTCCCTTCAATCATATCTCTTCCTTCTCTTAAATCCCTTCAATCAGCCTTCAGTAAAATAGAAAATGGGTTTTATTACTTATTAAAAGTTTTATAATGGAGGCCTGGCTTATCTTCCCTACCTTCTGTCACTGACAAACTTGGATCAACAACTGTCAGATATTTGTCCAAAAATATAGATTGAAGCATTGTGGACTTTGTGCTATCAGTAACTTTACAACCTGAACAATCCTAGGAGAAGCTTCAAAAAATCCAAACCACCCAAACAAGTAGTGGAAACAATCCCAATGGCACAAGTTTAAGTTGTAGATCACTGTGGCAATGCAAAAAATCCTAAATGTGTGTGACTTGTGTTGTTTTTCTTTTTTTTATTAGCTAGGTAAAACGAAAGGTGATAATTTTGCTTTATTTCAGCTGCAGAATTTGACAATATTAATGTACCGTGTAATACCGTGTAACATTTTTTTAGTTGTGTTGAGGATTTTTCAGATCACTGCACGGTGTTAAGCTGTTATATGGAAGTCATTTGAAATGCTCAAAATGAAATAACTCAAGGATCAGGGACGATATATGTGCTAATAGGATCCCAAGCCAGGGTCACCAGCGCAGAATCCTGCTTCAAATACGGCATTGCTGTACCGCAGCCCATCTAGGCCAACCTCCACTCTTTCACCAGTGGTTTCTCTGCACCTTTCCCTGAGCAATTTCTTGACAACTTTGGGTTCCTTAAGGTTTCCATTTACATTCATGTACCTACTTTGAGAGTCCATGAATGGCAGCTCATGCATGTTATCAACTTTCCTGATAAATTTCCCTTTTGTTTCACAGAAGTTACAATCTATCCAAACCACTGTCAGCAACATAGACTCAAGAACTGCTGATCTGATGCTGCCTGCATTGTTCTTTTCAGCCAAAGACAAAACGTGTTTGTCAGGTTAAAGCTAATTGGCTTGCAACATCTATAACTTCTTTACAGTGGTTCAGTTCCCTCACACTTCTTGTAGTGCCTATTTTTGTTTGGTATAAACAATTCATTGGTCAAGCATGGTACTTTTCAGCTTTGTCTTATTTTCTGTGAATCTCAACATGTTTTGTGTTAGAAAGTGAGCGTTGGGAACAGAAGAGCATAGTTCTGCCCCCTCACCAGGTAAAAACAAAGAACAACAATCCCTTAATATGCAAGAAGGTCAAACAGGCACTATGTGAACTTGTTAAACACATTTATTGAGTTCTTGACAGTAACCAAACACAGTGAATGACCATTATAAACAAGAAAAAAGGCATTTGCTTTTACTTGGTCAGCTCCTGCTTTACCTGTAAAGAAAAGATATCCCTTTCCACCACCAATTTAGAGGATTGAATTTGTTTGTCCCAATAATGGATTCAGCAGGGAAAATGGCAATTTTAAACTGAGATAAGGTTCAACTGCTTTTTGCTTTTGAGCCCAGCTCCTATTAATGATAGATCGTAAAGTGGAGTTAAGTTATACTAGCTTTAAGTACATTCCCAATTGCCATTGACTCAGATTGGCTGCAAACAAATAAATGAAATAAAAAAAGAAAAAAAAAAAAGAAAAAAAGAGAAAAACACAAATAATGCAGCCACAAGAAGTAGAGGCTTACTATTTCAGAAAGGAAAAAATAAAGCAAATTTACTAAATTAATTTGTTAAACACATTTATTGAGTTGTTAATAGTAACCAACACAACGTATGACCTGTTGTAAAACAAGAAACAGAAAATGGATCAATTCTGATTTTGGCAAATCCTACTACAGATATGTGACAGAGGGAAATATTTCAATTTCCTTTATATTCTGCAGTGATATATTTACAATACTTATCTCTCAAAGTCTGTCCCTTTTTTAATTAAATTAACAGAAAGATCATAACCTAGAAATAAGTTTCCTCTACAGTTGCCTTGTTCTGTCTTGTCAGTATCCATTAATGATAGTGAAATAATGAGAGCTTTCCAAGGATTACTTGGCACACAGAACACAACTCCACTTTGATGCTGAACTGAGCCACCTTTTTTCATTCTTTTTTTTTTTTTTTTTTTTTTTTTTTTTAATTTGAGGGAGGGGGGGAAAGAGGAAGAATTTCATATGTACAAAGGCTGAAAAGTCTTTCTTTGTGAAGCTAAATTAGTTCAGGAAAATTGTAATCACATTTACTGTAATACTGTCTTTTTACGTTTTTTTTTAATTACCACCGATCATATGAATGAATTTTTAGTTGAGTCTCCAACATGGCAGCTCTTTTCCTACAGCACATTTGCACGTGCTGTCGTGAACCCAAAGAAAGTGAGGTTGGGTGCATTCTAGATTATGTCAATTCACAGTAGTAGCATTCCACTGAGGTTATGGGTTCTGCCTGCTCTGTCTTACTTACTTGAGGAGCCATTCATTTACTGAAAGAGAAACAGAACAAAAACAGTTATGCTTTAATAAACTCCAAATATGAAACTGTCTGGATTTAACACTGTATTAGGCATTTAAAATGTCTTGAAAAAACCAGGAGGTTCAGTTTCCTCCTCTTTCTGGAAAAGAATTAAATCTGAATGACTGTTTCTTTGAAATATTGCAACTCAGTCATCAGTCTTGTTGCTGAAAATGTGCTTTCTTTTCCACCCTTCATTTGTAGTCCTTCATAACCTTATTATTGGTAAGAAGGCACTTTTACACCATTATTTCAGGTAATATAACTGTATGTGCATAGGCTAAAAGGCACATAAGACACACTACAGCTCAGTTGCAAGCCCCCAGCTGTGGCAGTGTAAGACTCTACCAGCTGGTGGCTGGGTTGGTTCCTTTGTTTAACAACCATTGTGTAATACAACCCTTTCCAATCTGGAGGTTATGGTGGTGCACCACCAAAGTGAAATTTATTCTTTTGTTTGAAATCATCTGTCATTCAGACTTGCTCATCCCCCTTTTTCTTTCTGAGGTGGGTAAAACAGAGCAAAATGCACTTTGTAAGGTGAGAAGACTTTAAAATGAGGCTAGAAAACCGAAGGCCTGTCCTATCTGCTTTTAGGAAAATACTAGATGTCCCAGACTGTTTTTTGTCATGCTTTTCCTACATGTTTCTGGGCAAGTGTCCACACCCATTTCAAAAATGTAATGTTTGACTCCTACAATTAGACCCCCAGATCTGGAGTTTCAACTGGTTTTGTTTGTATAATTTGTCATGCACTTGGGTTTCTCAAAGAAAAGAGCTCAGTGTAAGCATAGAAAGGATTATCCTGGAGGTAGAACGTACCTCTATACTGTAGTTTCTGTGCTCTATTGTTTGGACAATCTTTTCCCTGTAAACTAAAGTTGATATTAGTTCGGATACATCGATTGTTGAGAGGCTGGACTGGTCTGAAATTGTCGCTCATGCTCAGAAATATCTGTGATGGCTGATTCTGGCTTAGCAGTCGTAAAGAATGCATCTATACAAAATACAAAACAAAGATTTTTAGTACTGGTCTTTCCTGTAAGTAAACAGCATACAACACTATTAAATATACTACTTAATAAATGGAAGTAAAACAGAATTTCAGTGATTTGTAGTCAGAGGTGAGTTGAAAGAGGTATCTTTAGATAAAACTGTTCCTTCTGTGGTCCTCTGTTTCTGAGCCCCATTTTAAACAAAAGTAATTAGTTTTGTGTGGAGTAAATGAAAATGGTATGAGGTGTCCTTGGCCGATCAGGAAACAAATGGAATCCACAGTACTGGGTGGCAGCAGCTGGTGCAGAGAAAATGAACTTGATGAATAACAGGGGCTAATTTCCTAAGTTTTGTGGCTGTTAGTGTAGCTTCCAGTTGAAAAGACACAGTTTTGGATGACTGTAATCAAGAACCAGGTATATCAAGTCAGGATACAAAGGATAACTGACAGTCATGCTGCTCAAGTCATGAAATTAATGATGTTAAAAAGTGAAAGCCTCTTTCCATTGACAGGTCTGTCTTGGTACTGTCTGTGCCATCTATAGTGGTCTTATGGTAGACTCTGGCCTTCTTTTGAGATGATTTTACAGATCAGCAGAGAGGGAATTACTGAATCATCCAGGATTTTCAGTGCGCCCAGCAGTGGTTGGATGCAAACTACAAGCAGGCAGCAATGGTTCTTACGATGACAATGCAACTATGCTAAAAGTGTATTAATTGGTTCAAGTCAACCAAAACCTTTCAAACTTTGTACAGGAAACTGGAGAGACGGAGGAAAAAAAAATAATCTACCACTTGTAAATCAGAAGCACTCAAAATATTTTGGCTTAAAAATTTAAAAAGATAATATTTTCCATGTCAGTGTACAATTTAAGAGGTTTGGTTGTGGTATTTAATGCTTAAATGGGGGAATCCAGTAGCTTGGGTTTACATACTGAAAATCTTTAATAGCTTCCAGGGAAAATTTGAGCCATGCATTACTTTTTCTGTCTGAGTACACAAGGTAATTAATAAGTATTCCACGAAATCAATTTGCAGCACTAATAATGGAGGATGTAACTAACCAGTAAAGCATGAAAAGGAGTAAGTATCGTGAGGTTATGACCCACAGGTACTAGCACAGACTCCAGAAGTATTTCAATCCTTGTTTTATACCTTAATGTTGTAACTAAAAATTTTGCTTGTAGGAAAATGTTCAGGTCCCCTGCTTGAAAAGTTCAGAATGTACAGCATGTTTGTCTGTGTTCAGCTGTGTCATTCTCCCAAATTACCCATTTTAGAAAAGAAACAAAGTGCTCTCTCTGCATCTAGACAAAGTTGGACAGAAGGAATATCACAAAGATAAAACATCTCTCAGGCTTTTTAAAGTCATCTTATTTACAATGTTAATATGATTTTAAATCCCAAAATAATATTTAGAGTTGTTTTATGGTTCCTCATTTAATTTTTCAGGCCAGATTGCTTCTGCTGTATGCTTGGTATGGGCAGATGGTGATTCAAGTATTCCTTTGGGATTCTAGTACGCGAGAGAATAGCTCTACAGAGCTGACAGAAGCTCTGGAGAAGACTGCAGTTGCTGTTAAATTTGTTGTTTTCTGATGTTAGGCCTTGGATTGTAAGCAAGCTGTATAGAACGTAGTCTTTATGATTTTTCCACTGGTGTGTTTTCCCAACAGCGTAATTTTGACTATGAAATTAATTGTGTTTGCTTTTGCATAATTTATCCTGCCCCTTTCTAATAGGGGCTTCAATTTGTCAATCTGATTTTTCTGAAGATATTTGCAGTGTCTATCCTGTCATCTTATTCTGTACCAGAAAGCACTAGCTGATAATTTTTCTTCCAAGAAGGCCCCATGTATTGGATCTCTGTCGCATTAATGGCCTATTGACATGTATTTAAATGGCCACAAGTGTCACTCACAAATTGTCTATTTCTTTCCGCTCTAAGAATCATCTCTGTTACACTTAATAGCCTCAGTTATTTTTGTACAACACTGCTATATGGGTTTCAGAATCCCTGTATATCTATTCACAGAATCATAGAATAATTTAGTTTGGAAGAGGCTGCTGGAAATTGTTTGGTTCAAACCCTCACTGAAAGTAGGGCTCACCTCAAAGTACATACATGTGTGTATAGATACTTTGGGAGCGCTAAATAGTTAATATTTTTCTTTTGGCAAAATAACTCTTCAGTGCTTTTGCAAACTATATAAATTGCAGGCAGAGATCCCTACAGCAAAAGGTTGAATCTAATTTTGTATGTAAAGCTACATATACATATGTTTAAAATATTCTTTTGTACCTATACTAGATCAAGTAATTCTTTTATTATTCTTACCTGCATCCTTGTTATGTAGACGGGTTTGTTCATTATTATCCAGCTTGCTGTTTCATAGCAGGGTGGAATTGTCATTGACCCATCATAGGTAATGAAACTAGATGTCTCTGGATAAAGTTCCTCAATATTTAGCCCCTGTAGTAAGTATGCATCATCTGGAGAATAAAGAAGGAAAACAATTGATACAAAACAGTAGCTTCACCAAAAACATATCCCACCCTTTTAATGTATAATTCTTATTCCAGAACATCATAATCAGTTTCAAAGAAATAGGCAGTGTAATGACTTTACTTTTCTGAATGGTCCAGTGGTTTGGACAAGAACAAGTAACATGAGTTCACTAACCCCGCTTGGGGTCTTAGATGCACATGTGTACCTTCTGTGAGTTTAGCACAAGCATTCACAGTGAAACTGAATCACGTTTAAGAACTGGAGTTCAAAGCTTCTTGAGGTTGCAGTTATTGCTTTAGATGCAGAAGTCTTTGGAGAATGTCAACTTACCATATTTTGGAGTGATTAACGATTTTTGCTCAACAAAACTTTGGGAAGGCCAAGAGTGTTAAAACTTTAATTGCCCTTCTACCACAGGAGGAAGTTAAGGTTAATGCATGATAATAAAGCTGCTCAATGAAGCCTGCTGGCCTTTCATGTGCACAGTGGGGGTGGATGCAGTGCAAGCTCACTCAGAATGCTAAAATCTGGGTCGAAAATCACGCCAGAAAGCAGTTTACTAGGGTCCCTGCTTTTATCGTAAGTCTCCCTGGGAATTAATGAGGTATCCCTCTGCAACAGAATTCACTCTGTGGACATGTATCAAAGTATAATGAGATATGGTTATATCTCAGAATTCATCAACATTCCTCAGTCTTTTCTACGCTATGTGCACTATTTCCCTTGGGTAATGCTGGCCCTACAATATTTTTGGCAGTGCTGTCAAAACTTGAGCTCAGATATTCCTGACATATTTTAGGTTGTGGAGTTCCTTAATAGGAAATACTCAGGGACATACACACTTTACTTCTTACATGCTACTGCTATCGTGTATCTCAGAGAAAGCTGGGCTGGTTACGAGCTGTAAGATTGTGAAATCTCTTTGTGTGCTTTCACTTGCATGTAGTGTGTTCAATACTGTTTGCAGAGTGAGCACTAAGATGCAGGTGAGGAAAGCTGTGTATTTAGGCATGTTTCCCCTTTCAATACACAAGATGAACTAGCACCAATTTTAATGGAAGGCAAGGAAGATAGTAAAAATAAAAGATACTGCTCAGACTAAAGATGAATGTTGAAGTGCATCTTTTAAGACAATATAAATAATTTAGGCATTTCTGTTGGAGTCTCTGAGGTTTTTAATGTACCATTCACTCTAAGTTTAAACGGTTTTTGGTTTTGTGTGGTGGTGTTTGTTTTTGTTTTTAAAGCTGATAAATGGTTCCTTAGCCATCAGGAAAAGATTGTAAATGGAACCAAGCAAAGAAATATGAACAATCAAGGAAGTGTATGAGGACTAAAAAAAGAAAAGAGTAATTTAACTTGAATTTAACATATAGCTGAAGGACAAAACTTAGATGAGCAAAATGCTTGTCTCATACTACCTAATGGAAAAAGAAAAGGACTGCAGACTCTGTCTTGGGTAACAGAAAATCAAAGAATACAGGTAAAATAAATGTGACCTTTTTTTAATTTTGACATAGTACAGTCAACATGCTACAGGCTTCTGGGGTAGCAATATTAGCAGCTATAGCATCAGGTGTGTGTCAAGTCAAAGTGTAACATTTGTACCACATTGACCAGTGTCTTACAATTATTTCATATTTTAAGTGTGTATGTTATTTTAAAAAATATAATCTTGGCATGTCCTTTCAAGTTTGTCAGAAATACAGTCATCTGCCATATTTTTGCACATCGAGCCTGGGTAACTGCCATGCCATACAGCTGGATCCTCAAGTAGGGGAGAAGGTACTATCAGTGTCTTGTAGGTGGCTAACTGTCACCTTTTTTTGACATGCTCAGCCTTCATTGGCCCATGGCCTGGGACACAGATTCTTTCTAAACCTAAAATTTTCCAGACAAAAGTGTGAAGCCATTGCTATAGTATTAAGAGTTAAAATGCTGCTAAATTTTAACAGCTAGAGATGACTGAATACACCTGTGTCCTGTTCATTAAAAACATTATTTGCAGTGCAGTGGTAATTTTGCTAGAATTATGTGAGAAGAGAATGAATGCATTTTTTCAAGCCAGTGCCTCTTTTCAATGAGTCATCACACATTTTTCCCTTTCCCACATGAACATCCTGTTCATTATTTATGAACCATGGAGAGTTGTGTTAGCTCCAAATGGCACAGAGTCAGTCAGAATAGATAGTTTCAAACTCTAAGGACCAAACCTGCTTTCTCGCTTCCATACTGACTTTGGTTGGGCTAAAATGATTTAAGCAAGGTAGAATTTGCCCTGAAATGTTTACTAGGAGATGGAAAGCTAACTAAAGATTAATATAGATAAGGGATCTTGATGATATATAATGCCACATTCTAGTTGACTAATTTGTATTTAGAACAGTGCACAGATTATTAACAATAGGACTACTTACCAAAGAGAAGATACAGAAACATATTTACAGCTGGCATTAGTGCAGGTAGTCATGGGGGTTTTGGAGCTGCCTCACATTGCTTTAATAGAGAATGCAATTCATTATTTTGACATGGGTTTCTAACTTTTATCTGTGGATTTGCAGTGATTAGTTATTCTCGGAACATAGTAACACTCCAGGGATGGAATATGGCATGTAACTGTGTGGGAGCAGTGTGGGGCACGGTCCTCCTACTCATTCAGGCAAGCCTGATGTATGCCTGTGCTCTCAAGATCAGGAGAGATGCTCTTAGCCCTACTGATCTTCAAATCAACTCTTAGGTTAATGTGTTTGCATACTGAAGACCTACAAAATGCATGGGCATCTCCCCCACCAGCACCCAGCAGTGAAGTGGCTCCAAACCTGGTTCTTTGCCTCTTCTCTTGGAAAACGTTTAAGGAGAGACAGTGCATTATGCTAAGTGTCACAATTCATCAGGGGTGATTAATGGGAAACTGAAGGAAAATATCACTTCGGGAAAAGGGGAAGACGGGGTGAATGAAAGAATGAAATACAAGAGTTTGGTCAAGTAAAAGCAGTATTTATTCTTGCTTGTATATGAATTATACTCCCATGGGAAGTCACAAGACTCCATGAGAACAGCCTGAGAAAAGACTACAGAATAAGCATTTAGCTATCAACGTATTTTTCCCATGATCAGCTCTGCTGTTTTCCTTTCCCCACATCTTGATAAAGGTTTCTCATTCTGGAACTGAAACAGAATTGGTAGGTTTGCACTAATACTCTACCGCAACACTTTAATGTCTTGTCTTATATTTTTTGCAAGTATGTAGTTCAAAACGGTCAAAATCACCATGTGTGATCTCTTGCCAGTAATAAACTCCCTTTAATAAACCCATTCAGCCTTTACTAGATTCTCAGCATCATTCCTATCTACAGCCCACATTCTGGTTGTCTTGATTGCTTGTGCCTTAGGGTGATTTCTGAACTTATGAACTCTTGTCTATAGAAATTAAATTTCATTAGATTTCATATATATTTATAGAAAGGCCTTGACTGACAATTTTCTTAGCAAACGATGGAAGATGGAAATCCTCTTCTTTTATCCCTAGATTTGTAATGGGCATTTGGAGTCTGCTTTCACAGCAAATTCTATCTATGTATGCTCTCTTTAAAACAATAGTATTTGTAGGGAAGATACTATTTACTGAATGAAGGAATGTCCATTTGGTTTTGAAGTTCATACAGTGATAATCCAAAAAAGGAAAGTACATCTTTAACTAGATTTACAGGGTAAAGAATGTAGAAATTCTCAGCTTTTTAATCCTGAAACAGTTTCTCCATTTCCCAGCCTTCACAAGTCACTTAGACCCAGCCTGAAAAGAGACTCATTTTGAGTACCAGGGTTAGTCCCTTGGGGCCTGTTTGAGACTGCTGAACTTTTACTGCTTATGACAGGAGCTGCAAGAGCTCAGTCCTTCAGAGAACACACTGAAACATGAACTTTGAGAAATTAATAGTCTTATTTCCAGAATTCTGAATCTTAAGCTTTTTTGGGATGATCTCTTAAAATCAGAATAGTTTTATTCACTTGTGTGTTATGTAGAACATAGCTAAAGATTGAATTTGAGGAAATTCAGAATTTTACAGCTTTTCTGCCTAGCTGAACATGTGGCAGTATTTTGGTGGAGAATGATGAGCCCAAATTTTCATATGGAATTTTGGGAATCTAAAATGTTACTTCTTTCCAATGTTATGCAAATACTGGGTGAAAGCTAATGTAGTGTAACTGTTCTGAAAGAAAGCTAACTTATCCACTCAAATGTCATAGAGGAATATTAAGGCAGTTTTTCTTTAGAGATATTCACATGGCCTATGACTAAAGCCTGTTTGAAAAAACACTTGTTTCAGCTAGTTCACAGTAGATTTTTTTGTGCTGTGATAACGGAATAAAATAAGCATTTTAAATCTGCTTAAAAATTCCTTGGGGTCCACTTCACTACACTGTAGTCATTAATATCGAAGAGTAGAAATTCCCCTTTTAATGCATTTTGCTCATGGAAATTTCATGCAGCAGCACAGTTAGCTCTGAATTTTGTTGCTGTTCTGTAAAAAAAGCTACTTTAGTTATGTTACTAACTGTCCTGACCCCGAACCTCGGCTTAATCATCCACTCCACACTTCTGTTGAGCACACTGGGACTGGTCATTTTGTTGGTACCCTGCTGAGTATTGACTTCAGGAGTGGACCCCTAAAGCACAAGCTAAAAAACTCCAGCTGCTGAAGGCAGAATAGAAATCCTCACAATCTAAGAGGTAAAATTAGTTTTCAGCAATGATGCTATAATCCATCACGTAAGACAACTGCAAAATTACTTTCAATAACACTTTCACATTCCCAATTTACACGAAAAATTCCCAGTCAATACTTGTTACTACAGTAAGTAACCCAATGCCCTGCAGAATATTGTGTGCATTGTACCTACCAAAGGTTTCATTTTAACAGATAAACTTGTTAGTGATAAACAATGGCTAAAAATTAAGAGAGTTCTGTTAATCATTGATTTTGCAGCCTATGTTATGGGCTCATCTTCATGTGAAAGTTCATTTAATAAACCCAAGTTAGGTGTGATTGTAATTGCATTTTCCTTCTAAAGAGGCAAAACAACCAATGCAAGGTTGTAGGATGCTGTCAGCTCCAGAGAGGAGGAGTGCCTGTTTGTAAATGCAGCACACAAATGAAATATTTTGTATTGGAGGGTGTACTTGCTTGCTGGTGTGGGTGGCAGTTGCATGCTCACTCATGCACCAAGGGAGAGATCCTGCTGGTCTGGTGCCTTCCCACCCTGTGGAGCTGTATATCCCTAATCATGGCCTCTCCTCTTCTCAGAGCCACCAAAAGATGCCCAATCTTTGACCCTGCTGGCCAACCATTGTAGCATGTGGGGCCAAGGAGTACAAAAAAGGCTATGACACTCATGTAAATGCATGAGATAAAGCTGCTGTGATGGGAAAAATGAGGCAGGAGTCTTTACTTGCTCAGTGTGTAAAACCCAACAGGGCTGTTTGTGTGTATGTGGTGAAAAGCCGCTTTTCAGTGGTACAGAGATCTTCTGGCTGGTCCCCAGACAGAAGCCAGGAATATGTAATCTGGGAGCCTGAAAAAGCACATATAGCCATAATGATAATTTCCTGTATCCAGGATGCTCCAGCAACACTGGTAGGCAAGAAGCTCTTACAGAACAGCATTGCTGTGTTTTTGCAAGAAATCAAGACAGGCATTTTAAAAACTGGGTTAATCTCCTGCTTCTTCCTTGCAGAGAATATGACATTTCATATTGACAGAATGATCTGGACAAAAATATTCTGAAGGAAACCTTCTGTTGCCTTCCTTTCTATAGGTATTGTGGAGAATAGAGTTTTATCAAATAGAAGCCTCTTATTTGGATCAAAGATGTAACAAGATTTGTTATCTGTAAGGTAAAATTAGAGAAACATCAGGGGGAAGAAAGGTGTGTGCTATAGGAGAGGACAAGTAACAATCTATTTCAGAATGGGGTTGGATTGGCTCCATTATTCAAAGTCTGCAATGTATGGCAAGGCTCAGAATCTTTCTAGGGCTCCCTTGTTCAGGAATTAGTGGGTAAAATCCTGCGCTTTCACTTCACATTAGTCTCAAATCTACACTCTTTGTTTTTACAATCCTGGCTTTGCAGGGATGGAAGGAATCCTTGGAAAGAAATAAGACTGTATACTTTAGGGACATGTTAGAAATGTCTCCAAACCTTTCCATCATAAACCTGAAGTTCAGTGACTTTTTGTTGAATTTAAATGGATATTTCAGATCTCTGGAGTTTCAGATGCAAAGTTTTCCAAAACTGTTGTTGTAGAGTATATAGTACAATATACTTAATTTATAGAGAGGTGAACTGAAGCAAACCCTAGTGAATTGTGAACGAAATCCTGGGATCCTGACAACCAGTCTCATTTCAGATATCATGAACCATTCTCTCCCAGCTTTTGTAAACAAAAGCAAGATTAACGAAGCTCATGAAAAATGTTAAGTCGTTGCCTACAGAATACCAAACGAAGGCTGAGTTTTACAATACTTATTTTTTCTGTTTGCTGTGTACTTTCTGCAAGTTTAAATTCTGTTGTTTAACTTATTTTATTAACTTAATGGCTGCTTGGAATTCAAGTGAGTATTTGACAAAGTGAATAAGGTTTCCAGGAGAAGAGGTTTAATTTGTTCCATTGAGATACATGTATTTTTTATGACTTTCTCTAAACTAGCCTAATTTTCACTGACACTTAAGCTCCAGTTTTCCACAAGTTCAATGTACTAGCATGGAATTATCAGTTAAAGGCTTTCCAAATGTGAATACAACAAATATACGTGCTATGTTAATGATCTCTTTAAAAATCCACTAAATGCAGCAGTAGTTGAATAGAAATGTCATAACTTTTCTGTAAAGAAAAAAAGCATTAGTGAACACTAAATCTACAGTTAATGATGCAGCATCTTGACATAACTTGATTTGATATAATCCAGGCTGCTCCGCACATTACTTTTATTGCTAACAGTAGGCAGTTTCTCCTGAGTATTGTGTGAATACAGTATATATATTTATCAAACATCATTTTATTAATTTATTGCTTGTTCAAACATAAAATAGCATTTGAAGTTCAAAATTCGTTTGATGAACTGATGACCCTACTAGATTTTTTCAAGTTGCCAAAGTTTATCATGCAGAGTGGCTGGCAATACAAACTCTAATTTTTGTCCGTAAGTGCCTCTTGCTTCAGTGCCTGGAGCAGCTGTGTGGGTGCCCCATCCCTGGCAGAGTTCAAGGCCAGGCTGGACAGGGCTGGGAGCACCCTGGGCTGGTGGGAGGGGTCCGTGACAAGGTGGTCAGAACTAGATGATCTTTAAGGTCCCTTCCAACCCAAACCACTCTATCATTCTACGATTGCTAAATACATTATTTGATGCTAAAAGCGTACAGCTGTTAGCCATAGTAAATGAAAAGAAACTTACTTTTATATGTTATTCTCGTTATGGTGTCTCTGTTAAGCATACGATTTAGAAATGGATTTGATGATTCAGATACCTACAGAAGAGAAAATGTACAATGTCAAAATCTTCTCACAAACATTTCCTTTTTGGAAGTGTAGCTGTTCTGTGTGTGCACACACATGCATACTCATTCTCTCTCTCCTGCTGCCTCTCCAAACTGTTTCTGCCTTTTTTTTCACTGTTGCAGAAAGAGGAAAGAATTACTTATATATTTCTCTAACAAAACTTGTTAAAAGTTGGTATCTAAACATACATCTAAAAAACCAAGGACGGGAGAACGTGATGAACAGAAATGAATGCCTGAATGCAAGTGCGAGTACAGGTTTCTTCTCCCACAGCTCTGATGAAGTTTTCAGGTGGTTCATGTAATTAGGGAGGATTTTAATATAGTAGTCTATTATTTTTCTGTTTATTGAGAAATACAGTTTCCTTGCAGCAGACTATTTAGATTGCAAATAAAATCTGTCTTCCCTTTGTTTTATATACAAGTATGAAATGCCAAAATTTCACCCACATGCACTCAAAAATATGTATGTATATGTGTATACATACACATAAAATGTTCAGTCTACATTAACAGAAGCATACCTGGAAGAGATTTAATCGTGGGCTTGGAGGTGTTACTGTTGTGTTGGGTTTTTCTGGGGGTGGGAGGGTTGAGCAGTGGATATACTTTATCAACAATATAATTGTTTATTACCAACGATAATTTAATGAGAGATTTTATTGTGCTGCAAATGGCAAAATTATTATTGGTTAGCAATACAATTAGAGTCACTTTTTATGGAGATATTTCAGTAACTTTTTAGCTAGCCTTCTAATATCTTAACTTTCAATTATTCTGTGACACTTCTTTTTTTATCAAACACTGGATGCTGCTGTTGTACATCTAGCATTTATCCAGAATGAAATCAAGGTATTTTGAAAATGGAAAACGTCATAAAAAGTTTAATTAAGATTTAGAAAAATAAATGGACTATTATTCAAACTGTAATCCAGCTCTGTTTGGCAGGTAGCCTTCAAGAAAATTCAGTTCAGGTTCTATTTTGTGGAAGATCAGATAGTTATATCTCCACTCAGAAGATTTTCTAACTACTTTGGACATTTAAAGTAGAACACATCTTTTCATGCCAGTGAGAGAGGCCTAGAGAAATATATGGTGAGGCAGATACTAAATTTTATTGCTTGTTACAAGAGTTGAGCAACTCACTCAGCAAGTGCATGAGCAATGCACTATTTAGACTAAATTGGCATGCTGGGCATTTTGAAGGCTTGTTTCAATTTTATCCTTTTGCACCAATTCAAGTCAGATCATTCACTTATATTACAATACATTTTGGATGAAAAAAGGTAACCTAAATATCTTTCTTAAATATTAGACTTGTGTGAAAATTGCCCTTTTATTAGTCAATAGGCTATGTGAAATGCATGTTTTAATTCTAAGGTTAATGCTTTCTCAGGAAATTTATGAAATGGGATTAGAGAGTACTGAAGGGAACTAATACATATCCAATATATAAGTTCTGATGATTAAAGCTATTTATTCCAGCATAAAGCACTTATTCAGGAATATATGCTTGTTTAGACTGATGACACAGAGATTACATAATGGCAGAATATGAACAACATTTTGGGAGGAAATGCATTCTTCATAGAAAATGAGAGCAAAGGTCTCTCCAATGTAAGTAGGAAGGTCTGAGTAAACGATTAAGTCTCAAGTTCAATGCTAGATTACTATAATTTATGAACCTAACTATGTGTCTCGAATGCAACAGAACGGGGCTTTCAATATGACAAAATATTCATGTCTGGAAGATATTAAGTGTCATGCTTTTAATGTTCTTTCAGTTCTGATAGTTGAAGTTGTTTTAAATAACATTAAGAGAAAAACCTATTTTGCTGCCTTTGAAACATCAGCATGTCTACAAAAAGCAAATGCGCCCTCTTTCCCAGGGCCTCAACCTATTATTTACTTTTAATCTAATGAATAACATTTCATGAAGAAACACCAAATCTGCAAAATTAATAGCTTTTGTTATAGCTACTAAGGTGTTATGAGTGATGTTTATAATGTAAGGATTTCTCCCCTGCTTTCCATTTTCCTTACACTGAATTATAGAAGCTTTGGAGTAGATATTGTGTGTTCAGTTCCTAGGATGATGCTGTCTCTGGATTTCAGATCAGAGCCTCTAGGCATTGCTGTAGTATAATGAGGAGTGTAATTCCTAGATTTACAGTTCATGGGAAAAGTCCATGGTCTATATGTTGCGTAGATAATACTGAATACTTACTTTCATAAATATGGAAACTACCACCAGCCCATTAGGACTTTTTGCAGCTTCTGTGACATTTGTGTACAGCTCGTGGTTATAGTGGATTAGTTGAACCTAGAAAACAGGAAGGGAAAGATTACAACTAAACAGTAGCAAATCATACCATACACTGTTTGCAAATACTCTTTATATACTAAATTGGTTTGTATTAGGAACCCATCTATGCTTAGGATATTTTGCATCAGTGCAATTTTTCAGAGATTTGCAGCATGCATGATTTTAATAATTTCAGTCACCATCTGGCTCCAACTGGCACAGCACCAGCATGTTTTCTTCTAAATTGCCAGTAAGTGAATTTACCCACATCAAGTTATGAATTGCACTGCAGGGGTTGACATAATTTCCCTGTTGCAACAGCACTTGCCATGGGCATCAAGTAATCTGTACTTTTCAGCCTCAAGCCAAACACAGAGGAGTCAGGGGTTGAAATATTTGAAGAAACATATGGGATATGGGTTTGAAGCTGTTTAAACCAGCACTCACAGAATTCAAAATATTAATATTCAGATTTTACAAACTCGGTTACAAAAGCTCCTACAGTTAGGCACTTACTGTATTATTGTTAACCAGGTTCTCCTTAGCTCCTACAGGTTTCCTTGTGCTTTTTAGTTTTATGATTTGCTGGACCTTTTAAATTATGAAGAAACAGTTCACCTCTTTCCCTGCATATGTACATGTCTTACCCAAAGCAATGGTATTTGATTCGTCTGGGATCACTGGATACTGTTTCTATTTACATTGCGATTTGTAGCCTTACTTTATTTGAAAGATGAATGACTTCAATGAATTTGTGAGGCAGTTAAGTACTTCTAAGAATTTGAAAGACTAGTTAGCTTTATTTAGCCAAAAGATCTCTTTCTTAGTTTTCAGATGTCTATTACAAAAACAAGGTGGTCTGGCATTTTTAGAATTATAGCAGCCTGATACTTGTATTTAAAAATTAGGTGTGTTTTCCATGTGCTGGCATAAATCTAAAGGCTGTCCACTGAAATTTCTGGACTTAGATACTATGAACATCAGTATTAACTTGATCTGTGTCTGGTAGTCTTTTTGACTGTACAAATAGTCAAGGACTAATACTTCCAGTAAAGAAATTTCATCATAGTGTGCGTTCCATGTTTATTCAGTAAAAAGAAACCACCAGGAAAAAAACACTGAGATGGGGTTTAGTGCCAGCATTGGTGACTTTGTCTTTTGGATGAATGCAATGCCTGGTGCTTTGGTAGTGAAATAAAACTGCCAAGATTTTTTGCAAGAGTGACCTCTTTATATGATCTGCAGTGCACAATCAAGTGACAAAGACAAAGCTTTGCTTTGCCATCCATATATGTAAGTCCACCAACACGTGTACTAGTAGTGATCTGAATTATAACAGCACCCCAATTCATGTGTAACGTACACACCATTATTATCTCAACCTATGATAAGTTGAGAAATAAGTTGATGCACCCAAACTCTGGGAGTGTTCAGACAGTTCTATTTCCTACACTCTGCCCTGACTGCATAACTTATCCTTCCTATAAGTAAACTACTCAGAATCAGATCTTATGAGCTTTCCTAATATAAAAATCCGCCAAGCATTGTCCCTCTTCACCCCCAAAATCCCTTAGTGGTGCTGTTTTAGTGCTTAGACATTGGTTTAAAAAGCAGTAGTGGAAATTCTGAAAAGAAAGAGAATATTTGCATTAATAAGGTTAAAAGATCTTTGGCACATAGCTTTACTATTTACACCTAACAGTTCACAGACCAAAGAATAAGGTAAGGGTCAAAATTACTGCTATGTGTTAATTTCAGTTAGTTTTGTTCTGTCTGGATTGGGAACTATTGGTTGTCCTTTTTGCAGTTCACACAGTAAACATTTTTTAAGGCAAGCAAACAAACCAAACTGGAACAAAAAAGTAAAAATGTCAAAGTAGGCAAAGTCATCTACTAAATTCTGACAGCTAGGCAGAGGATGAATGCAGTATGTTTTCTAAAGGTCTTGTAAAGAATTAATGAGAGTATTTACTTCACAGCACATGGAGGTTATAGGCTCGTTAGTCATCACTTTGTGGTACTACTGAACTTTGATAACATCATGGTTCTGGGTACTGTGCTCTCACTGAAATTTTTAGGCTTAGTAACATATTTTTCTTTTTATGTACAACTATTCAGTCTGGCAGCCAAACTAACTTGTGAATTATCAAAAAAATAAGTGATGAAATGTACTTTAGACTAAAATTCCCTCTGTACAAAGTCTCGGAATAACAATGACTTGGTATCGTGGTTTAACCCCAGCTGGCAACTAAGTACCACGCAGCCACTCACTCACTTCCCTCTACCGCCAGCAGGATGGGGAAAAGAACTGGGGAAAAAGGTAAAACTCATGGGTTGAGATAAGAACACTTTAATAATTGAAATAAAGTATAATAATAATTACAATAATGTTTGTAATGAAAAGAGGAGAGAAAGAGAGAGGAATAAAACCCAAAAGGAAAAAAACTCCAACCCCAAGCAAGTGATGCTCAACACAGTTGCTCTCCACCCGCTGACAGATGCCCAGCCAGTCCCCAAGCAGTGATCAGCAGGCCCTGGCCAGCTCCCCCCCAGTTTATATGCTGAGCATGACATTCTGTGGCATGTAATATTCCCTTGGCTAGTTTGGGTCAGCTGTCCCGGCTCTGCTTCCCTCCCAGCTTCTTGTGCACTTCCTAACTGGCAGAACATGGAAAGCTTGAAAAGTCCTTGATTTAGAGTAAACATTATTTAACACACTGATGTTTTAGTTGTTGCTGTCAACATTATTCTCATACTGACTCCAAACCACAGCACTGTATCAGCTAGTGAGAAGAAAATTATTCCAGCTGAAACCAGGACACTCAGATTAACTTATTTTATCTAATAAACCAAAATGTCTAGGAATGGGTAAAAGTAAGGACCAAGTTCTCCTTGCACACATAGAAGCCCTGAGTCAGTGTCAAACTCACTTTCACTGATGTGACTTATAGAAATAAAACTCCTGAAGTATATATGACCACATATAGGGAAGTATATATGACCATATATAGGATATTTGTCCCAGCCTCTCTGGAAGGAGCCCACTGTTCAGTGCAGGTCTAGTCTTGCATAACGCACTGTACTGCAATAAGTGATATGTGCCTCAGCATGTAATACGGTCTCTATTGGAGACCTCTCTTCATGTCAGAGAGAAACACAATTCACTCTGCGCAAAACTCACACCCAGAGTGCAGGCAGTCAATAGGTATTTGTGGGAATGAGTTAACAGACTTGAACTGATTAGAAATTAAAAGTTATTTCCTTTAGTGATATAGAAATGATCTCTTCATGCTGTATTGCACAATCTTAACAATAAAAGTACTTGTCTGGGAACTCTGGCATTCTTTACTGTGCTTTCAAGTGGGTTTGGCTTCAAGTTTCCCATTCCTGCATGTTTGTATGTCTCTGCCCCATTCCGCCTCTCCTTAACACACCTCCGTTTGGTAACGAACCATCTTGGACAGTGTGCTTGAGAGATTTTCCTTTGATATAGTTTGAAAAGATCCCCTTGCCTTCTGCATTATTGTTTCTCAAAGATCTCAGAGCTGAATGAAGACAGACCTTTTTTCTTTTAAAACCTGTCAGTTTCTCTGTGTTAGAGTTGAATCCTTCTTTCCTGCACCCAAATTAATTTTAAAGCTGTTTCCATGGCACCATGGTCAAACTCATTAGGTTTTTCTTTTTTTTTTTTTTAAATGTAAGGAGACATCATTTTCAGAGTTTCTCACATGGAACAGACTAATTTAGAAAGCTACAAATGAATAAAGATGTCTTAGATATAGAATATTACATGCAGGATAAAAAAATGTAATTCCCTATTAAATTCCTTCTTTTGAGAATAATTTCTTTAAAGTTGCTTGAAATACCTGTAATCTTACAGTCTGTATTAATATTACTAGAGTCTTCCATGAAGGTAAAGCCACGCACAACTAAAATTGCTCGTATGTGAAAATCTCAGTTTTCCAAATGGTGACATGGCATTAAACCCAAAGCACAACAAGAGCAAACTTGCGGTGCAGAAAGTACCCTCTGATTCTAGTTAGGGTTTCAAGGCTCAAACACTATACAGAATCTTGTTATAAGCTATTGATTT
This sequence comes from Microhierax caerulescens, assembly GCA_035590215.1. Taxonomy (NCBI): domain Eukaryota; kingdom Metazoa; phylum Chordata; class Aves; order Falconiformes; family Falconidae; genus Microhierax; species Microhierax caerulescens. The sequence goes on from JAVJGJ010000001.1 coordinate 119,771,411, forward strand.
TCTTTGGAAGATTCCCCCTTTAAGATTAATTTGCCACCAAACAACTGATAGCTCTTTGTTTTCCTCAAGCTATAAAGGTTCTATTTTGCAGGAAGAAGAAGAGAATTAAGATTAATTACTCTCTTTTAGCTGATGAAAACCCAGAATGTGCCCTTGTTCCATCACCCAAATATGTGCCTTGGACCAGGAGCAGACACAGCACTTTTTAGAAGTCCGAGGTTGTTGTTGGTGGGAATGTCAGCAAGAGCTGACACCAGTAAGTTAGGAGTAATCTACTGAGCATGCTCTCCTTAGACTGGTAGGCTGTGCACTTTGGGCAAAATAATATAGATAGGCTGATATGATGGCTCTTGTTCAGGCCACTGCGGGGAGAACATCTGATTCCTTTTCCCAATACATATGCATGTGTGCTTATAATGGTAATAAATCTGTTCTTTGGCCGTAGTTTGTTAAAGTTAAGTCCTCTACTCATAGTACTCATATTGCTTGTGCTGGTTGTCCTCTGCAATGGGTTTGGCTGTTTTTCTTGCTCCTTCACCCAGGTGAAATGTGCATCTTCGGGAAGAGCTAGTAGCAAGATATTTTCTGTGTGGCATTTGACCAAGGTTCTTTGGCTAAGCAAAATGAGGCAGTTTGCTGTGTTGATGGTTGTGGGTGCCAACAATTCCAGGGACTCTGTTCGGCAATCTTTTAGTAATTTTTTAACTTGGACAAAGACACTCTGTGAGTTACAGAGCGCTGATCTAGTGTGCATGCATAACGCTTTTACAAATGTCACATCACTGTGAGATGTTCTGCTGTAGTGAGACATGGAGAAATATGAAACAGGGAATTTAGAGTATCACAGTACTTTACATATACATGTTTACATAGTCCTTTTGGGAATGGTGGAATACCCTTTATTCTTATTTCAAAGCGTTATAATTGAGTGAATAAACATTTTGATTTGTAAATGACAGAGGATCTAAACCATGAAGTGAATAGCAGCTAGGAACAGCTAATCTGCAACTATAATATTTACATTATGGTGTGCTACTTGATAAACTGTTTGGATACCTGACTGACAGCAAGCACAAAGCATGTTTCTAACACAGCAGGGAAAAAAAGTAAATGAAATGAAGAAGACAAGTTAAAGGTTTGTTTTGATTCAAAGTCCTTGTAAAAAGTACCTAAGATTTCTTTAAGGAAAAAAAAATGCACATTTTTGTTTATCCAAATTTAATAAAAACAGCAACAGAAATGTAATTGCTGTGTGGCAGGAAAATAATTTCAATGAGCTAAAACCTACTAATATTAACACTTGATATTCCAGTGTTAAAATATAGTTGCTCTTACAGGTTTTTTAAAACTCTTTGGAAAGAGCAGTAATGTCATATCACCTGAGAGTTCTTTATGGTATTAATTTTGTGTATCTGAATAGGTATGAGAACTGAGATGTTCGCTGTTTTCTTAAATGTCACCTGGTTCTAGGATGTGTAATTTGTATGGTTGACAAATTTGTTTGATTTCTCTTAAATTAAATTAAATGAACCTCTTGCTTCATGGGGAGGTATAGCACCATCTGTGCAAACATGCACCAGGCTCCTTAGAACCCGTGGTCCCAACTGGGCCAATATCTGGCAGTGATGCAATGGAAATTTTCCTGTCTTTGGCAAGCGATGAAGGACTTTTTATGGTGTGTTGCTTAATAATAGGCCTAAATATCACATGGAGTATTCAAGGAAGAAAAAACCCCAAACTTATTTTTTTTTTATAATTGCTTGTCTTTTCCTGAATTCTTATACTGACCAAACTTTGTCAACACACATGCTCAAGGGGAAGATTGTAAGTATCTTGGTGGATACTCCCGGGCTGCTCAAGGCACTAGTCATTAGTTTCCTCATGCACAGGGCACTCTATGATGAAATGTTAGGATCTGCCAAGGTAGTATTACCCTCATACTTATTAATTAATCCATAGATCTACCTGTCTGTTATTTTTTATGTATAAGCCCACAGCAGTGAGGTACTCTTACGTTGTTGGTAAATTGGTAAAATAAATTTCACGTGGCCACCTATATTTCCAGCAGTTTACTTAATATTTCAGCAAACTATTGTGATTTTAAGATGAAAATCAGCTATAAGGATTAATTTAGTTTAATATAACAAAGGAGAAATGCAAAAAATGTTTGTTTGAAATAATTTTATATCTCTGACTCTCTTTGATGTTCTCTTTATTAAACCGACGTCCTTTAGGCTGTTGCTGACACGTGGTTTGTGTGGGTTTTTTTTTTTTTACTGCTTTTGACAGTTATTTTGTTATTTTAAAGAAATGCCTATAAAATGCTGGTTTAATAGAAAGGTTTGTCATTCACATTTATAGCAATATGCCAGCAATTGTATCCCTGATAAATAAAAGAGAATATAATTCTTTTTTACTTAAAAGAATGCAAGGAAAGAACTCTGGTTTTCTCCTGCTTCTGAGCAGAGAGCTGTATAAAAGCAACAGAGAAATGCAATAATGCATCATGCTGTAGAGTGGAAATGCAGTCAGGAGTTAACTATACTTGGCTTCCAAATCTACTTTACCAGAAATAATGGTATGCTAGGAATTAGCATTTAAACTGCAAATGTGTCTAACTCTTCATTAGACCAGTTGGTAACAAGAAATAACTTGCAATATTTCTGTTCAACAAATGGTGTTCAATGGCAAGCTTTATCCAGGGTTCCCTGGTAAGCAGTTAACACTGTGTGTTATTTTCAGCATATATTATGACTCTTAAAAAAAAAAAATGTAGCATGATCTGCCTGAGGTTTAAAGTTGTTATCTCTAGATGCAGGCGTATAAATGAAAGGCGACTGAGAGTCAAGCTTTCTGAGGCATCTGTTCTAAGGTACCCTCACTGGCTGTTTAGTAGCACTTTGAAAAGAGATCGATGAGAATCAGATATGAAGTGGAACAGTCATTTTGGCAGCTCACTTGGTATCTTACACTGATAAGTGTATCTTACACTGATAAGATATCTGTTACACAGAGCAAAACATATTACTTGTTTAGATGCAACCATAGCAGCTATAAAATATGAAAAATATGACCTGAACGAAGTGTAAATGATTTCAAGGTATTTCTCTTTACTATTATTATGTTCTTATTTCTTTTGTAAGTCTTCAATTTATTTGCATGTGAAAAAGGGGTATTTTAGACAATATTTAGAACTTAATGTTTCTTTTAAACATCCACAGGACTACAGTAAAAAGTACAAATTACCAGTTTATGAGATCAGATTGCCTGGGCAGGTCTTGGAATTTGTTATTAGGACTTTTCACCTTTCTGCTAACACCAAAAAATTAAGTAAACGATAGGCTGAAGAAGTAGATGTGAAAGGTGATGAACTTCTGCCATCCAAATGCTGCTGCAACTGCTGCAAGTGTCACAATCATTTGTACTGTCTTCCAGATAGTAGGAAATACAACGAAGGAAAAATCCAAATTGAGCCCCAGAGGTACATAGATGTGTGTGTGATGCTGGTTGCTGTGTGACTAAAGAGAATTTTTGACAAGGCAGTCATTTGCTGAAGCCTTCCACCACCGATCACTCTAAACATGGGGTGGTTTTGGCTGACCTGCTAGTCAACCACTCTTGTCATTCATTGTTAGCAGATGAGCAAGAGCTGGATAAACGTAAATAAATGGCACTCTTCTGCAATTCACTTTGTGTGAGGATCAAAATGAAGTCTTAGACTCAAATGTTTAATGTTGATTATGTCTTGGCTAATGCAAAATTTCATTCCAAGCTGTAATTTGGCACCGACCCAATCCATCATCTAAAAAAGTTACATCTTAAAGAGAATAGGGGTAATGCAGGAAAAAAGGCTATTAGATGAGCCTATCATCATTTCTGGATTCATGCTGGATTTTCTGACTAAACACTACATTTAAATTGTTTTCTCATTTTAAATACAACAGATGCTCAGACACCATGATGATGAATTCAGTATAAACGCTCCATTTGTGAGATTCAGTTATATAATGGTGCTCTGAATTTCTGGGGGAATTCTGTATTTCTTTAGCAATCAGTCCAGAAAACAGCAGAAAATGGTTTCTGCAAGTCAGAAATGTGATGAAGTAGACGATTGATGCTATTTTGGTTGTTCACTGTGTTACCCTGAGACATCGAGTCAAAAGGACACACATGCAAGGTCACTGAACGGTGCGACAGAGATGCATTAACATTTTGAGCCTTCTCTAATATGTGATGCCACTACAGCTCTCAGTCTACCTTGCCAAAGTACCATCTGTAGCTACATCTCTGTTCAAAGGGTGGGCATGACAGGCAAGAGCAGACAGAGAAATATCACAGACTGATGAATAAAAGAACAAGCAAAAAAAGTGAATAGAATTCGAGCTAGTGAAAATCTAGTTGTTGATCTAGCCCATATCCCTTTTGTCCCCATATGACAATCTAGTAGGAAAAGGAATTGTCAAGCTTAATATACACGATGTTAACTAAAAAGCAAAGAAAAGGTTAGTGTTAGGGTTACAAACCAGAAGCAGAAATATCAGTTTTACCTGCTCTCTTGGATATAGAAGTGTATTGTTAAATTAAGAATATAATTTTTTATTGTGGTAAAAATGAAGCATGGGATTTTATGTTCTTAAGAGGACAGTAAGGTGTATATACGAGGAAAGCACAGAATAACATTGAGGGTGTATTTCAAGAAGCTCTTGGTGTGGTCCATCTGAGGTTTGTGGAAGTCCTTGTCCACCCCGTTTGGGCAGCAGCTCCTGCCTAGCTACCCAAAGGCTCTCTTTTGTTGCCTGATCTCAGCCTAGTACAGGCATCCAGTCTGTCATTACTGCTCCTGCCACAGTGCATGGCCTGGTGACCTCTCCTCTCCCGCTCCCTACTGGCAGGTGAAGGGTGGGAGAAGAACTTGGAACAGGATGTGTGGAAATTGGCTGCTATTGCAGGGAGATGGGGAAAAGGGAGATGGTCTGCTTGCCCTGCCCTTTGGGAAGGGAAAGCTGTGCGTGAATATGGAGGATGGACATTAGCACTTGGTGAGATGAGACTTTCTGTTTTAAACCAGCGGAATTGTAAAACAGTAGTAGTATATCCACAGCGACTGCAGGACAACCAGGGGATCAGGCCCAACCAGTGTGGGTTTATGAAAGGCAGGTCCTGGCTGACTAACCTGATCTCCTTTTGTGACAAGGTGACCTGCTTAGTGGGTGAGAGAAAGGCTGTGGATGTTGTCTACGTAGACTTTAGTAAAGCCGCTGACACCATTTGTCACAGCATTCTCCTGGAGAAACTGGCTGCTCATGGCTTGGATGGGTGTGCTCTTCACTGGATAAAAAACTGGCTGGGTGGCCGAGCCCGAGGAGTGATGGTGGATGGTCACATCCAGCTGGTGGCCAGTCACAAGTGGCATTCCCCAGGGCCCGGTGCTGGGGCCAGCCCTGTGCAATATCATTATCAGTGATCTGGAGGAGGGCATCGAGTGCACCCTCAGGAAGTTTGCAGGTGACACCAAACTGGGGTAGAGTGTTCATGTGCTTGAGGGCACGAGGCTCTGCAGGGGGGGTCTGGACAGGCTGGACCGATGGGCCGAGGTGGTTCAACAAGGCTGAGTGCTGAGTCCTGGCTTGGGTCACAAGAACCCCACACAATGCTGCAGGCTGCGGGGCAAGTGCCTGGAAAGCTGCACGGTGGAAAAGGACCTGGAGGTGCTGGTTGACAGCTGGCTGAACATGAGCCAGCAGCGTGCTGGGAAGGTTTGGGTTGGAAAATAGGAAAACTTCAAGGAAAGGATGGTCGAGCATTGGGACAGGCTGATCAGGGAAGTGGTGGAGCCACCATCCCTGGAGGTATTTAAAAGATGTGTAGATGTGATGCTTAGGGACATGGTTTAGTGGTGGACTTGACAGTGCTGGGTTAACAGTTGGACTTGATGATCTTAAAGGTCTTTTCCAAATGAAACAATTCTATGATTCCTTGACACATGCTTTTCTTTCAGGAGTGTCCTTCCCCTTTAGTGATTGGGTTGCTCATCTATGACTTAAGAAAATTATGTTCAGCTCCTTCTCTGCCCTTAAGCAAATCTTCCTACACTTTCTGCCCAGCTTGCCATCTCTCATATGGGAATAGCTGCAATTCTCCATTAACAACGTTGTGAGATACTCAGATATAACATTAACAGTGTTGGAGAAAGCATCTAGATAATGTATGTCATGTTATGAAGTTCAATTTATGTTATTGATCCATGACAATCAGTGACACATCACCCATTAAAGGTGCAAAAAGAAGCTCAGAATAGTTTTGGCAGGAGACTGTGGGACACTGGTTTCCAGCACCTTAAAGAGTGATAACAGGAAAACATTTAAAGCCTGATAAAAGAGGAAAAGAACCTGAAATGAATGTAATTGCTAGTGATTGTAGCATTAAATCTTTGAATATAAGTTGATGGCTTAAACAGAGAAAAGTTTGAGGAAGCCCTGCTTGACTCAAAATAGCTAAAAGCATTTCTGGAATGAATGTTTTATTGAATTATTGAAGATCCTTTAGGATATTAATGCTGTGGTAGGTGAGATGATATAATAGAGAGTCAAATTTTTAGAAATCATTTGAAGAAACTTCACACCAGGATTTCCTGTTTAAGGTGCAGAATCAAAGATTGAGAGTAAAGAAGGCACAGATCTACGCTGTGGGCAGAAATTAAGGGTTTTGTTTTTTTTTTTTTTTTTTTGTTTATGAATATTCTGGAAGCTTTTTTTAAAGCTAAGGGAAGTACAACTGCCTTTAGTTGTTTATGTAAATTGCATAAGAGTTTCACATTTGTATTTTAAAAGGTAATTTTGAAGCTGAGAAATAATGAGCACAGACTTAACAAGGCGACATGAATTATCTAAGAGTATGACATAGTACAGCTTAAGGCAGACAACTATTAAATTATCTTGTTTCTAAATGAATTGAGTGGCATTACACTCAATAGGAAAGATAACTAACACTTAGAAATAACTAAGCCAGTTATCTAAAGTAAGCCTTTTAGCTCTATCGGCAGATTTGGTGAAAACAAGTAGGATATTGGCAAACAGTACTGAACAAGTGCAGTACAGCATAAATTCAAAGGGCACGAAATTGTACACAGCAGCATTTGTTTATCATAAGAACACATTCTTCTGGGTACCTTGCAAAGGGCACTGGAAATTGCCACATGGTACGAGCAGTTCACTAGAGCCACACACCTGCAGATCAGTGCCATTTACAAACAAGCAGGAGATGATGATGATGATGATCACAGAACCCTCCCAGTAGCCTTAATTGTAATGCGGTTGGTTGAAGTTCACAGATCTAACAGTGGTTTTCTTTGTTAAAGGTATTTTTTGCAATTTCCTGTTCTGTATCATCCCTCAAGGCTGCTTCATTACACCCACAACAAATAAAAGTCTTGGCTTCATGGAGACAGGAAAGGAACCTGTCCTCTTCCATTTGTTTCAGAAACTTTCTAATTACATATTTCAGCACAGTACCAACCTTTTTCTAACTTATCGGTGACTGTTACCCAGAGTAGCTAAGCACCAACGACCTCTGTGTCAGTTTGTCTTGTCTATATAACACGAATGCTTAGAAACAAGAAACCACCTGAAAATCCCATCTGAACATTAGGAAGTAAAGCCGAGAATTACCTTTGTAAATACACCCCAGAATTACACTTTTATTCACAAGGTTTTAAAGTTAATAAGTGAAGGTCAGTGAAATAATAATGAAAACCAATTGCATCTCCAACAGAAATATGGTACCTGCCATGTCTCTGTGGGCTGTCTGAGCAGAGAGATGTAAATATTAAATAGACAAAAGGGCAAAGAAAATCAGTTACACAGACAGCCCAATTGTAAAAAAGCGAATAGCGCTTCAGTTAGGAATTAGATGGAGGGAAGAATGAACAGAGGGTGAAGCCATGGTGCACCATCTCTACTCTTAAAAGTAGATCTGCCTAATGCAATTTGAGGTTTGTAGAAAGGAGGTTCCTGAGCACAGAGTGCTTTGGGGATCCTGTATGTCAGGGTTCAAAATGTAATCTGGCTCATTATGAATCTGCAATCTTTTGACTGGTAATTCAGCTCTTCACTGGACGGGGTGGTGAGTGCGGCAAGAGCAGTTCAGATCAATACCTCAAGTGTTTTACATGTCTGTCTTTTAAAACATAGATGAGTCCAGAGTCCTTTTAGTACTGAAATTATGCCTCTTGGACATGATGGTGGCGAAAGGGGCAGTAGTACAGTCACACTTGCAATTTGTATCAGCAGGCTTTCTGCATCAGACAACAGAAGTTACAGCTTTTTTTTTCCATTAGAAAATGCAGTCTGTATTCATTTGCATGTTAATTTATGTAGCTGAAATGGTGAAAATACTGGCATGGAAACACCTGAAATGCCAAACAGATATTTTCCCTTAATGAAAGAAAGCCAGGGAATGTGCCATGCTCCAGAACGCTGAACTCCCGGCTGAACTTTAGTCAGTCAGATTTTCTGCAATTAGAAAAGGTGAATTTGAGTGCTGATCCAATTAAAAGTCTTTGAAATTCCTTTTGTCCACATAGTAAACTATTTTTTGTTGGCAGAAAGCCTGGCCTCAGTCAAGCTGTGAAAGCAGCTCCTTATTCTTGCTGGCAAAGGGCCTGGGCTTCAGAATGTTTCTGACTGCCATGCAAATTCCACACACTGTTTATTTCTTGTTGCTTCCAGTTCCCACTGGAAGAGCTGTAGATCCCTAAAAATAGTAACTGAATGGGGGTCTGCAGTGTCACTTCCATGGGGAATTAATGTCTGAATGAAGTGAGGGATTGTGAAAGGTACAGCTGCAGCCTTACAACAACCTGTTTCCAACTTGCCTCATCACAGCACTATTTCCTTTAGTGGCATTGCTGATCGTCAGGGAGGAGGGGAGGCAGAGAGCAGGGATGGTGCCTGCCCTTCTCCCATCCCTGACAGCAGCTGCCTCCACCTGCCAAAACACCCTTGGGAGGATGGTAGTTTTAAAGAGTGAACGGTGGGTCCTGCTATCCCCACACCATTAGGGAGCTGTGTGCTCACAGCATGGCTCTAAAGCTGGGCTGTGGGAAATACTGTGGTTAGCTATGAATTCACACCAATATCATAAAATCAAGCCAAGATTTACAAATGTTGGTGCACAGTGACTGGAATGCTATCGCTCTTTGTTAGATGTGCAAGAAAAGTTCATGTAATACAAGCAATGTCTCCTGTAGGTTTTGTCTTGTTTTTCCCCCTTGAAATTACTATTCACAAATTTGACCAGCTGTAGTTTCTTGTTAGTCCTAACGTTGTGCCTGCCACCCCTTCCTTTGTTTAATTTCTTTGTTATGTACATTACTGCGGTATGGCTCTTGTACAGCAAAAGAGAACCTTTCTCCTAGTGCACAGATGAAATGGAGCTGAAAATTACAGCAGATAAAAATCCAGCTCCTTGAACTGTAATGTTAAGAACTCTTCAACCAAAGTAGACACCTAATTGAAGATGTTGACTCTAAATACTACTTTATTACTTTGTCAACCTTACATCATTAAACATGTATTTGATTTCATTATACTGCAGTAAACAAATAGTTGTTTTAGTCAGGTATGCTGGTTTGTAATGCCTGTAGGTAAAACTGCATTATTCTTTAAATGCAGATAGTGCTGTCTTTATGGAGCAATAGTGTAATTATCCTCTGTTACCTTGCTAAACCATCTAATTATTTGTCAATGATGTGAAAACCTGAGAACTTAAATCGAGAAATTATAATAGAAATGTAGCTATTCTTTTTTTCATTGACATTTTAACAATACCAGTTTGCTAGGCTGTTGTGAGGAATGGATCCCATATAAAATTATGGTAATCGGGACTGCATACCTAAAATAATATCTAATAAAAGATTGATTTCTGATTTTTAGTAACCAGTATATACACAAAGTATGTGTTTAGCTTTATAATTCATTTAAATATACATGATTACGTTTTACTGAAAATTATGTGCTACTATTACTCTAGCCTTTACAAAGCCCATTATTACAAGTTTAAATGGAGACAGACAGATAGAAAAAAGTTAAGGAAAAAGCTAGTTCTTCCTACTTAAAAATAATAAAAAAAAATCATTGAACTGTGAGCCCAGTCACATTTAAAGTCAGAATTCAGTCCCCAGTGTTCCCTGATCTCAAGAAAAAGAAGTTCCTGAATTCTATTAAAAATTGTTGGTTTCTCAGCAAACAGCATGAAGAGGTTTTCCTGGGAGAAAAGCTTTAATAATTAAAATTAGTCAATACTGAAGTGCAGGAGATTATTTGATCTTGTTCAGAAAATGACACTTTCCAGAAGGGGAAAAAAAATTGCGATCTTTCTAATAAATCACTTTGTGCAGAACTGGGAGTCAAGTAGAAGAAATTTGCTGCAGAAGAAAAGAGGGCAACTCACCAGGGAAATAGGTTTGCTCAAAATAATTGTGAGTTTGAACATCAAGGTTGAGATTTTTAGGACATTTCCAGAAAAATATCTGTAAGACTCTCAGGATGAGATGTAAAAATGCATTTGTTAGTACTTCAGGGCATTACATCTCTCAAACACATAATATAAAGTTGCTGTTGGCTCTTGTGCTCCAGTCCAAATTTCAATTTGTCTGCTTTCCCCCTGTAATTTCAATAACACTCAGCTCTTTTATCAAGTCAGTCTATATTTTGCGCAGAACTGAGGATGCCCACCTTCATTTAATAGACTTGAATTGTGCTGCAATAGCCCCTGTCAACTTTGGTTACTGCCAGCAGATGAAGAGATGAAATCAAAAATATGCTAGTGGATAAATGTGCCCAGCACAGACTGGATTCCTTTCGAGCCATGCTCATTATTATGTTTTTCTATAATGATGCCTGTGCCATATCTATGATGTTTTCCTTGCTCATATTCAGACCCATATAATCCCACTGCTTTTATGAACACCAAACCTCTCCCCTGCCCTTTTCTGTCTTGTTTCTTCCCATCGCTTACGATCTGTCATTCTTCTGATGTTAGCACTGCTATCCAGCTGTGCCATTCCTCACTATGCATTTCCTAGAGAAGCAAAATGGTCCTTAAATATACCCTAGTTTCCTTTCGCAGCGGTGTTCAGAGGTTAGTGAATATACGTCTGAAATCAGACTGCTGCTTTTTCAAGGGGCCATCACTGTGGGAAAGGGCAGCACTGCTGCTCTGCTGTCTACATCATTCCAAGGATGTCACAGGTTGCTCTTGCAAGTGTTTCTGAAAGCACAGAAAAATAAGTTCAGATGCTCTGGTGTGTTAGTGTTGCACCTTTTCTTTGTACTGTCAAACTATGTCTTTGCATTCTGTGTTTTAGCTTTGATGTTTCATAATTAGCATCACTAAATTTCAGAAATTCAAAAGATTCCAAATGTTTCATTAACTTAACTGTGTTTTAAAAATATTATACTACAGCTTGTTTTCATATGAAGAGGGCAACATTAATGTACAACCTATATGTACAGAGTGATGCTGCAATTCAGCAGAATCGATGGCTGTGGCTGAAAAATCCCCAATGTTCTGAGTTGTTTTGACTTGTTTGATTCACCCTGTTTGATCTTTCGTTGTGGCAGATCAAATGAGATGGTGAAGAGGGAGGCAAAAAAAGACTGCATGGACAAGCAAACTAATGCAAGCACAACCAGCTTTTCTGTTCCCATTTCCCAACTTTGGAGCCCTAAACTTTTACATTCTGTAATTTTTCAGTAAAGTGTATTCTGTGTTATCTGAAGCACTACAAAGTACCTATGCTGTTTGTATATATATATATATATATATAAAGGATGACATAAGAACTGCCTTTAATATAGAACATAGCTGGATGAACTGCTATAGGCTAATCTGCTCATACTCCGAGTTGTGATGTGAAAGTACTGTATTTATACTTCAGAGTAATGATTTTATGTCCTTGCTATAGAACTTCTACATTTTTAGCAAGGAACAACAAAACAGAACTTATTTTTTAGCATCTTTCATGCCTCTGCTGTACTTTATAAGTCAAGTATTTAACACTCAGTAGTAGAGGAACACCTTGGAGTTGGGGCCCGGCATCTGGCAACCATCACAAATTCTCCTGATATCAAGGGGAGTTTCATGGGTGGAACAGGGACAAGTTATTATGCAGGCCCACAAGATCAGCAGTAGCGTGCTCCCTGTGCAGCTTTATTCCCCCACCGTACGTACGCTGTTCTCAGCCAACTGAAAGTCTGGTGAATAAACCATTTCATAATGGATGAGAATAGATCTACTTTGACAATGTAATTCCTACTACTTAAAAATACCCAGATAAAACACTCTGGTCCCTTTGGCTGAGGTTCAGTTACAGGTCACTGTTGCAGAGTAGATGAGACAATGTCACGTGAGTGATGCTATTGAATTGCTCCACTGCCAATGACTTCTGCAGTTATCTGCCTGTGTTTTCCAGAAACTGCATTTCAGTGAAGTACCTGTGACCATACATGATCCATCCATATTACAAACCCAAGCTCTAGTCTCAATGCAGACAAAACTCGAGAGCAAAGCAAAGAAAGAATGAGGCTGCTGCTGCCACAACAAACTCATCTGCAGTCAATGAGCCAAACAGATTGAAGACGGGAGCAACCAGCAACTAGGGTTCTGTCAGCTCCTCAGACACTCGTTTCCTTCTGGTTCCTCCATGGTTAATAATGAATGGGGAGAAGGGTAAAACTACTAACAGCAATAAAAGCAAAAAGACTAGCAATTCCACAGTACAATCTACCTAAAGAGAAGCTGCTCACATTGCTTCAGAATAGGAGGAGGAGGAAAATTTTCCATGAATCAAAACACCGAAGACAGCTTCTTAAGCAACGAAGGAAAATATTTTCACCTGGCCAACTATTTATAGTGGATTGTTCATACAAAACAGCTCAGCATTCAATTGCTGCTGGTTTTATCTCATATATATATATATATATATGTATGTATATAGTCTGTAGCTCTTGCTGGGCTGACTACTCAGTTAGACCAAAAACTTGAAAGCTGATACATCACAGCAGGTCACAGACTGCTGATTACAAAGGCTATGCTGTTCTTTCTCACATTATTGGCAATAGTTTTACTGTCTTGCAGCTGGAGTTGTTCACACAGCCATACATGGCTTTTTTATTTTTACACATAGTGCCAGTGCTGTCAATTAGATTTCCAATATGAATTAAAATTAAAAGGGAAGCCTGTTGTTATGCTGTTGTTACCACAGTGCAGTTTGTTTTATAGAAACTAGTAAGGCTCCACTTTCCACACAGATGAATGTATATATTTATATAGAATTTATATAGAATATATTAGAATGTATATATATATATAGAAGTAATGTATACAAATGAAATGTGTGCATGTTAAGGATAAATTGCTCTATTTGTTTCATTAACAGCAATTTGATAAGCAGTTATTCAGTTACAGATCTACTGATTAGAATCAATCAACATCTTGAAGTTTGAAGATGTCAAAATAATTAAATGGTTCAACAAATTTGAGACTATATATCCAAAGAAAAATTACTATATATTTAGAGACATTTTGAAAGATACCATACTAGCATTCTGTGAACTTTGAAGATATATCTTGTAAATGATTTTCACTGCTTCATTGAGTTTCAATATTGTCAATGCTTACAGCCCTACTGCAACTCAGAAGAAAGTATTTTGAGATCTACTTAGCTTGGCATATTTATTATACGACAGCCTTCTCTATTTGGCATTGTTTTTTATCTGCCTCTGTGGTGGTTTGACCCTGGCTGGACACCAGGTGCCCACCAAAGCTGCTCTATCACTCCTCTTCCTAACCACACGGGAGAAAAAATATCATGAAAGGCTCGTGGGTGGAGATAAGGACAGGGAGATCACTCAGCAGTTACCATCATGGGCAAAACAGATTCGACTTGGAGAAATTAGTTCCATTTATTACCATTCAAATCAGAAAAATTCCTTCCCCCCACCCCTCCTTTCTTCCCAGGCTTAACTTATTTTCCTAATTTCTCTACCTCCTCCCCCCGAGTGGTGCAGGGAGATGGGGAATGGGGGTTACATGTTCA
>JAVJGJ010000001.1:119786283-119798298 GCA_035590215.1 Microhierax caerulescens
GGGGGGGGGACACCCCCCCCCCCACGCCCCTACAAAAACCTTGTCATGCAAACCCTCTATAGCCTCTTTTGCTATATTTACATTACGAATTTTGGAACTTTAAAAAGTAGCTGGTAAAGAAACGGATTCAGGTATTGATGATAAAAGATTTTCTGGGCAGCAGAATATTGTGCATATACAATGGAAAATTCATGATGGTCCTTTAATATAGTTGGAAGTTGTAGGCTGCACAGTGCAGGGTGATTAACTTTCGCTGTAGAGGTAACAATGACAAGACCTGCCTATTTAAGATATCCATCTACCACTATGAGTGAATTTTGAGAAATCAGGCAGCCAGAGTTTCTGGGACTTTGAAAACACCGTGAAATCTCGCGTTCTGGTCTTCACCATGCCATGGTTTGTTGTCATGACTGCAGTTGACTCAGTCTCTGTCTCAGTCTACCCATTTGTAAAATTGGCAAAATAATTACACTGCAAGGTAATTGATAGTTAATGGCAAATGTGTTAATGACCGTAAAGCATTTCACAAAAAGCATTACAAGGGGTATCATTAGTGTCTGTTGTGAGCAGCTACCAGCAGTTCTGAATATCCAAGGGGGCCCCCGATGTGACTGCTTTCAAACTGGACATGTCTGAATTAGGGTTTTGGTTCAGGCCCAGCCCTAAGCAAAACAACAAACTAAAAGGAGACAGATGGTCTCTTCCAGCTCTTCATTGCACTTTTATTTTCCTCTTCACAAACATTAAAGGACAGATTTTCAGCTGATATAAGATGCTACAGCTAAGTAATTCTGATGGCTTTCTAGAATTCCCCATTTTTAAAACTTTATTTTAAACCATGTACATCTTTAGATTTAATAATGGTCATTCACTTTGAGTTATAAGCTGCCACTTTTGGAGCACAAAATAAGGAATACCATCTCACAGTACACAGGTAAAATCGATCTACTTCAAGCTGCCCAAAGGTTGTTTGATGATCACAACCAAAATTTTGATGAGTTTACAAAATCATTTGAAAGATGGATGGCATCACAAAACTGATGTGTTCTGTGCTGGTAAAGAAGTCTGTGTCTTTTTAAAAATTCTGTTTTCATTCTAATCACTTGGTGATTTCTGCAGTATTAGCCATTTCTAGATACTTTATTATTTGGTACATCAAATAAGAAAAAAATGAATGTGAAGTTCATATATGAGATCACAGTGGAACCAAAACATTTTAAATGTGAATGGATCTAAATACTTTAGATATTTATATATCTATATATCTATATTTATATATATATTATATATAAATACTTTACATCCTGCTCTCCTTGTTATGGCCCAATGTATTGTGCTCCCGGGCAGTAAGACTGCACTGTAAACACACATCCTGCCTTACTTTACATTCGTTGGCAGGCCCATGGTTTCACTTATTTCAATGGGGCTGTTAATGTATACAAAGATTTGTGGGGACAGGCCCCAAATGTGCTGCCTGAAAGCTCAGAATTCTAACAAAAGATGTCCAACTTTCTCTGAAGTATTTATTTCCAGTACTGAGTCTATCTAAAAAGTAGATATGCATTTTCAAATAGGTCACAGGGGAAAAGGCTTTTGGAGCTTCTGACACTGATTTTTTTTTTTTTTAATTATTTTTTTTTTGTACCCTGCCATTTTTTCTTTCGTGATTTTCCTGGATTTCTAAAAGAAAATCCTATGAGAATGGAACAGACAGACATTCATTAGAATCTGGAAAAATAAGGGTGATTTTTTTACCACACACCCCCCACCCCACCCCCAGTTAACTGCTCCAGGGAATAGCCCTACCAGTTAGGAGGAACAGTCCTGCTATTGTGCCTTTTGTGACTTAGGAACAGTAGATAGGGAGGCTTTAAACCACAAATCAAACAGTGAAAATCCTCTTAACACACCCTTGGGCTTCACACAGAATAGGGCCTTGCACTAATCATAAGCAGAACTAGTTGGGATTTTTTTTTTGCTGAAACAGGGTTTTGCTGGAAAATGCTTACATGTCAAAAACAAAGTACCTTGTGGAGGGAAATTGATTTCAAAGAAATTTTGCTGAAACACAAGCAGAGGCTATCAGAAATCTGTCTGATTTCCTTCCAGTTTGTCTTGTGACTTAGCCAAGAGCCTGGAGACCTGATGTCTTCATCACTCTAGTTTACCTTACAGTAATTTGTTGGTTTTCCTGTGATGTCCCTGCCCTCTGCAGGGCTGTAAGTGTGTATAAAGTTTTGTTTGTGGGTACAGGCAGATGGTCAAAGGGACAATCTAGAGCACGCAAGTTTTAAAACTTCTATAGAGAACTATGCCTGAAACCACAACTCCTAGAGTTAGTCTGTAATTCACAGCCTCGGACGTGCATGGAAGTATTCCTGTCTGATACCTCTCTTATGGCACTAATTATGCCTAAAGCAGGAATGGTCAGGACTGGACCATTCTGCTTAAAACCACAGCAGCACCAATTCTGCCAAGCTTTTCCATTAGCCACCTCACTGGAAATAGCTCAGTGACCACCATTCTGAAAGTAAAAATGGAACAAAATATGCCAAAATCTACCTTAGCTGGAGCAATCTTGGTGTAGTAATTTCTATTTTGCGTAAAACTGGCTCCACAGGTCAATGCCACAATACTCTTTAGAAACAATCCACAAACCCCAAAGCCACAAAGTAATTTCACAACCTGCAGAATTGGGACCAGAGCTCTGACTCCTTGATTATTAGTTTCTGTCTTTGAAGTACAGGCATGTCCTGCTAAAGGAATGTGTGGTAAACAGGGCTTTAGGTTTCACACATGATGGATTGTTCTGCAAATACTTTATGTATTTTTAATTAGGCTTTTATTGGTAGCATATTTTTATGATATTTTTATTGACCCTTCCTTGTTTTTATGTGAAGAGAGCAAGTAATGAATACTAACCTGTCTTCTCTCAAAGCACTTGACTGTACTACATTTAGTACTGTGAAGTCTTATAACCTTTTCTGAATCAGAATTCCTTATTTTAGATGAGTATGCTAATTCATCATTTATGCATATTACCATAAGATTTTTGTTCTCTCAAAAAATTAAAAAAGGGTAAATGTTTGTTTCTTGCTGCTTCTGGAGAACTTTAGCAGAACACACAATTTGAAAGCCATGCTTTGCTACTGCTTTATATAAATGAATTTTAGTGCAGTGCAACATACTGCATTGATAGTTTGTTGGATTGGAGCAGCTGGAAGAAACTAACTTCTGTCTACCTCATACAGGGTATTTCAAACAAACAACCTCGCCAGGTTATTTCAGATTTATATGGTATGTAGCAAAAAAGCAACAGGTAATGAGAATTGGGTGGCTGAGCTCCTATAGCCATGGATGTTGTAAGATTAAGTCCTGTATAAACACAAAAAATGATGGGCCTCTTGGGACCATACCTACATGCTGTGCTTTGGACACAGACCTCAAAGTATCAGGTTGGATTTGGGATACTGTATAGGATTGATAGCTCAGTCTTTGATCGCTTTGTACTTAGACTGTCAGAAGAAATGCGAAAGATATTGCCAAAGGTGGAAAAAAGCAGAAATTCACGTAACAAAATATGCCAAATGTATACTGTTCACATTGAATACGCCTTGAAAAATAATAAAAAAAAAACCACTATTTTTTTATTTATAGGAATTATGCATTTGAGACACTGTGACAGCTGTTTCTGACCAGTTCTATACTCAAGGTTAAGCAGATTAAGACTGTGTTGCCAACTGGTTCTGTTATTAGCAGAATTTCCAGAGACTAGATGGCAGTAGCATGTTCATATTTTGATAAAAAGAGTAAATAAAATTTGAGATGATGGAAAAAGATGGGCAGTAATGGACTTGCCTTTTCTAGCTAAGATCCAGAACTCTCTTTGCTTTTGATAGAACTTTCAGAGTAATGACTTGTATATGGTCCTTCTCTAGTGTGCCTATGGCAAATAGCCAGTTAGAAAATGTTTTCATGGCAGTTAGATTAAAAACCCCCAACCTACCTACTGAAAAGTAACTGAACACATTGAATTAATTTCTACTGAGTTTTAAATCAGCAAATCTTGGCAGGTGTGTGCAGTAATGTCCAGTTAGTTTATACAGAGATAAGAGTGCAGGCAGATAGTGGTGGTGAGATATTAAAAGATATATGGAAAGAAAGTGGACTTCGAAGGAATGTGGTTTAACCTGGTTGATTCTAATTCTCCACAGTGTTAACACTGACGCTGTTGTGCCGACTGTCACTCACATGCTATTTTAAAGCTAGGTAAGCCTGAGAAACTGATCCAATTGTAATAATTTTAGAAAGATATGCTTATGACATGATAATAAAAACATGTTTATCTCCCTTTATTGTTTCTAAAATATCCTAATCTATTATCTATCACAGTTTTGTCTAATGTGAACAAGATTAGAAGTATTTTCTTCTCAGTCTTTATTGAAAGTATCAATTACCTAGATGGTTAAAAAGTTTAAATTGGAGGTATTTTATTTTGACTTCTGGGAGGCAGTGTGTGCCTGTGTCCTTTTAATTAAGAAAAGGTCTACACTGATGGTGGAAGGTCAAGTCAGTATTCTAAATGAAAACTGTAACTCTGCAACCCTACAGAATTCCCTAAAAATATAATAAAAAGGCAGCTAGAATTGACATGATTTAGTTGATTTTTTACTAAGATGCTAAAATGTCTCATAAGCAACTATTAGACATAAGGTAAGGGACAAAGACCATCCAAAGGAAGCTACAGAAATAAACTGAAGGTTAGACCTAATGGTAAGGGTTCACAGCTGCCACTGTGTATTAGAAAAGGTAATTATTATCAGGGAGGAGGGAGACTTCTCAGCTGGAGCTCCTCCTGGGCTAATTCAGTCCTAGGAGGATGTGGTCCCTCCCACTCACTGTTCAGGTCCCAAGTCACAGCCACCAGGGCATTTATATAGGACATGGAAGAGCTTTTATGCTGTCTTGGCTGCCTCCTTTGCCTGATTTGGACACGGGTACAAGCCAGGCACTCCTGCCTCTTGTGAAAGAGCTTTGCCAACA
This sequence comes from Microhierax caerulescens, assembly GCA_035590215.1. Lineage (NCBI taxonomy): Eukaryota > Metazoa > Chordata > Aves > Falconiformes > Falconidae > Microhierax > Microhierax caerulescens. Next base: position 119,791,327 of record JAVJGJ010000001.1, read on the forward strand.
AGTATAGACTTCAAAATCAGGGTCATGTTTGTTGTCTGAAGCTTTTCCATTTGTACATAGATGACAGCTTCCAAAGTGAATCCCCACTCTCTGGGCTATAAGGGCCATGCTTGCTCTCAGAACCAGTTGGTTTTGACTCCATTTAGGCTTTAAACAGGTTGCTACGGTCAAGACACACATGGCTGTGTGAATGCTCAGCGCCAAACATGAAAGTGCCTGAGGAACCTCACTGTGTTTGCTGGTGAGTGATCAGTATTTTGAGAGTGTAGCATCTAATGTGTTATAAACTCTGGATTCTCCCATTTATGATCGATTGCCAGCATTCATCCTCCAGCGCACAGGCAGTATCACTGAAGAGAGACTGGACTAAAAGGGTATTATGTTTTTTTGCACTCTGATGTCTGTGGTTAGTTTATAAATACCAAATCATACAATTTTACCTCAGACAAAAGTCCATTGCCTTCATGAGAGTTTTTTTCCAGGATGATGTTTACAGTAATTATTCACTGTTTTTTTATTGTTTTGGTAAATTGCACAGATAATAAAAATTTACATATGCTTGCTTTTTCTTTTCTTTTGTGGTTGTCCATAATGACTGCAAGAGCTTTTATATAAGAAGTTAGTCTGAGTCCTCCTTTCTCTGTAATGTTACATTAAATATATTTGGGGGAAAAGTTAAAATTCTCAAGAAGTGTAATGGACAAATCACTACAAAGTGAAAAAAAAAATAAAATTCAGAGTGACCATAGTTTTTCATCTGCAGAGGTAAATTACTGTTTAATTAAAGAAGAATCATCCCGTAGCAAGTAAAGGCAACCCAAGCAAATGATAATAATTTGGAATGAGGCAGAGCGAATACTTCCAAAGTGACACTGGAGGTTTAGAGTGCTGAATGTTTTCATGTCCCAGTGGTTTAAAAGAGCAAATCCTACAGCTGCTACTCTAAGCAGAAAAACTCCACCTTATTGCTTTATGATGCTGGATTTTAAAATTGAGGCACCGAAGGGATTAGATTATAGTCAGTGACAGACTGTGCTCTCAGTATATTGACACTCTTTTCCACTTCTCCCTCCCCCCCAAAAAGAGGACAGTTGGTAACTGAAAAATAAACGCATCCAAAAATATATTTATTATTAAAGGGATCTGTTTCACTCAGTATCAAAGAAATTCAGTATTTATTATTTCACACAGTAGATATTTTGCCGTGTCACGTGCTGCATTAATATGAGGTTGTGATTTGTTTGGACAGCTCCTACAATTCTGCTAATGGATGGATTGTCATAAGATTGAGCAAAGTAGTTTCAAAAGAAGGAAAGTTTTCTGATAAGGAACACCCACGTATATGTAGATAATGAAAAGGAAGAGGGGAAAAAAAAAAACCCCAAAAGCTCTAAATATTTGCTTGTACAGTTTCTTAAATTTCAGTATATAGCAGACTATCTATGGAGCTTATGTCACAAAGTCTCCAGAAGCAAAAAAAACTGGGCCCCAGAAATGGAGCTCCTTGTATCAAGCACCCAGAATTTCTTATGCAGAATCCAGGAAGAATAATGTGCTTTGGTAAAACATTGAGAAATCTAGAGAATCTGGATGCTTTCAGACTTAGGTGATAGATAAGCAAACATTTGCAGAAACATTTCTGATTCTTGCTATAACTGACTTGAGAGTAGACGTCCCATTGCACATCAGCGGAAATAATGAAGAGAACGTCAGTGCCATGTAGCAGCTGGTACCTAACTTCAACAGCCTTTCACTCACTGCTTTAAGAATGACCCCCTTAAACCTTATATAAAAAAAAAAATCAAATACTTAAATTTTTAACAATGCTTTCTAGAAACTAATTAAGAATCTACAGAAATCAGGTGATGTCTGTATAGTTTGTTGTCTGAAATGTTAATGTATATAATTATTCCAGAAAGACTTAATGTGATTTGTTTCAGACAATTTTACCATGTCAAAATAATCAAAATGATGACATACTAAAATATTTCCATAAAGTTCCTTCATTTATCTGATGTGACAGTGAACTGTAATTTTTCACCTGCAATGACTACACGAATAGCTCACTAATCTGATAAAATGACAAACTGCAAGCCTAAAACAAAGATCAAAATCCTGCTCGGGTACCTGAAATTTAGTCTCAAATTTTGTAAGTGGTTAAACACTTGTTCTAAAGCATCATTCAAACTCCAGATGGTATTTAATGATTGTTTGGGATTATAAAATTAGATGACTGTTCCTTTCAATTATATGTTATTGTTAGTCTTTCTGCTAAAAGTAAATACGTAATTTCCCCCCATATCTTTTTCTTAGTTTGTATTCTACAAAGAGCCATAGCTGTATCTAGGTCCAATCCTGACTCCCTGTTGGTGCAATAACTAAACCTCTGTTGTTTATACACCAAGAGAAACATCCTATTACAATTTGCTTCAAATAAAACCATTAAACTTGTGCAGTTTTATCTCTGCTATCATAAAATGCACACTTAGACCTACAGTGTGAAGTGTAAATTCTTCCCCTTGCAAAAAAACAAGTAAAAAACCTCATTTGTATTTCCACTGGTAATCAGGTTTTAGAAAGGTGAAAAAATAACATGAATAGTATTTATGATATGAGAAGCTGATTATACATGAAGTAAAATTCTTTATTGCTGATATAAAGTTTGGACATTATATAACTTGATTTGTGTAATTAAGGGTTTTTCCTAAGGGAAGGATAAAACAGGCTATTTCTAGAATCTAATTTTCCTTTAAAAATGGCAGTATGACTACAACAGCACTAAAGGCTGTAACTGCAAGAGTACACTGGCACTGCCTAGCAGTGCAGCCATTCATATAAAAATGAGTTTTACTTGCTGTGTATTTTTTCTATTTATATATTTATGATCAGTGATTTATAGCTGCTACACCTTCACTTGATTCTATAACTTCTCCTGGCTATTGAATTTTGGGTTTTGTTGTTTAACAAGCATATATTGCCAATGACTTCAAGATGACTGTCTAGCAAGAAAACAGGAGGGAACATAAGTTAAACATCAACTATTCCACTTCAAAGGTGTTAAAGATGAAACTTCTCTTGAAAGTTACTAAGGATTGAGATGCATTTTTAGCATGTAGCTAGTGTACGAAGTTTACTGCATTTTGATGTAAAATACACCACTAAAATTTCTGTTCCATATTCCTGGAAAGCCATCTTTCATGTGGTTTCCAGTCAAGTAGTTCAAAAGGAGAGACTTCCTTGCTACAAAACACTGACTGCATTTTAAATATTGCCCATTTGCTGCTTACAAAATACCTGGATGTCAACATGTTATTCTGACTGGTACTTTAAAATTGTTAGTACTGCCATTGTAAGCAGGGATGATCAGACAGTTCCATTCCTGCCTGGCTTTCCACCCATTTTCAGCTTTTACTTTCAAGGAATCACTCTTTGTCATCTCCTGTCTGTAATTCGTGTAAGTGTATATAATGCTGAAAATCTCACACCAAAAAAACCCTACAAAAATCTAAGGGAACATGAAATCAAGTAAATGGAATTTGGCACAGCAATTCGTTTGCATTTTATCTTCAGACCTTGTTTCTTATCCATCAACAAAGTAACAGTTAAATATGTATAGCTCAGATGCTTTGAATTGTTTAAGAAATGTAAGTACAGAAGGGTCAGAACAAAATAACATGAGACATCTGGGAATTAAAACGTAGCATTCAGATTTTCAGTATTAGATTCTGAAAAATTATTTGCAGTAGCTCATGAAACCTGCAGATTTTATATATTTTGTAGCTTGTTCCTTTAGATAGTCCTGTGTAGCAGCTGGGGGATAAGTTTATTTCTTCAGTTGCTATGAGCCCCAAACTTTTCTGTCCTTATTCTCATTGAAACTATTCAGGTTGAGGTGGAAAGCTGGTGCTGAGTTGGCTTGCAGAAGTGCAGGAATGTAACTGCATTGCAAGGTACTTGCACTCCACAGAGCGGAGAGGCATCGTGCGCCTCTTCCTGTGAGAGCGGAGGCAGCCACAGATGACGTATCCATAGATGTGTCGAAGCCTTGTTTAAATGTTGCACTTTGACGGCAGCATGAGGGATGTTCAGGTTTTCTGCTTTGCCCAGGAGACTCAAGAGCATTTTGATCTCCCCCTCTAGCTTCTGCTTGCTCTCAGCTACAGTCCTGGAAGGGAGGCCACAGTCCGACAGTTTAACAAGCTGCGTAATCTAAATTACATGTTTGCACAGACTATGGTTAATTATTGTGTATTACTTCATGCAGTGGTTCTGGAACAATATGATCCATATCTGACAGAAAAATATACCACAAAGTCAAGCATTACCTTTTATTTTCCCACTCCATTTATAGTGTCTTATTGTCACCTGCTATTTTATTGCTGGTTTCAGGTACAGTAAGCGTTGTATTAGCCTTAGCACCTTAATGACTCTTTAGTCAACAAAAATTTTGCTTAGAATCTGTACTTATCACTTCATTTTTCTTTGGGAAGTATTTTGGGAATATTTAAAAATGTTTTTGATAAGTTTCACTTTAAGAAATAGCATGGGTTTCCAAGTATGCCTCCCTGCAAGCTTTGCTGTCTAGATTACCTCTGCAGCGTTCTTCCTCGGATCATACTTTTTCTTATCTTCCTATGGACCATGCTTTTAAATCCAAAGGGCTCTGCTGACCAGAGGGACATCCATTTCATATCCACATAGTTTTACAGGGGAGACAGACCAGACAGCCTGCTACTAAAACACATCTCTGTTGAAGAGCCTAATTTCTTTATAAAGTCACTAGAGAGTGGAATTTCCATTATATGATTCAGAGCTCTTAAATTAACAGAGCACTGCCAGGTGTGAGTATTCCTCAATCTGCGCTAATATATTGTTCAGTCCTATTTTTTGTTATATTAACCAGCAATAAAAACCCATTTAACTGTAAATATAGAATTGATTTTGGTTTAGAAAAACACAATAAGCGTGTGATGATGAATAAGTGTCTTTTGGACTTTAACTCTGCTTTTTGTGGATATGAATATTTTACAAAATTTTGGGTGAAGCCACTTGTAATCTTTAGGGTGGACAGAGGTGCATTCTTGCAACTAATGCACATGTTCATTTCCCACTGATTTTGAATTACTCATGTGAACAGTCTCCTTATCCTGTAGTGATGACAGTACCACAACCTCTTCCTGATTTATATTCTGTTCCTATAGCAATTTAATTCATTATCCCATTGACTTTCTCCTCTGAAGCTGAACATTAATCTGAAGGTTATAGAGATTTTACTAAACCACCCTTCCATTAGACATGTGTTCTCTCATCTGGTACTTTCCTCAGAGGCTTATTTTTCAACATTAATAAGCACCGGAGTACAGTAAACTTATCTTCTGGCTGAAATACTTAAAAATGACCTGCATCATTTCCAATAAAGTCTCCAAAATGTAATACAGATGGCCTGTGGCAACTGACAGATCTGAATTTCAAACTTCCTTCTGCAAGCCGTTGGCAGGAGTGCCAGTGTTCTGAGGCATAGTAGGAGCTGCCTTACAGAGAGGTCTGCTTTGGTGTTGCAACCACCTGTAAGGATGCGGTTATGAAGGAGCAGGAGTGTCCTGTTCTCCCTGCTCAGTGGCATTGCTAGCTGATTTAATGCTCCCTTCCCCAGGAAGGACCATGTGCTGGCAAAATTTGATGTGAAGCCAGGCTGGACTCACAAATCCTCACAGCAATGAGGTTTCCTATAGAGGACAAAACAGAAATCAGACCTGGGAGAGGAATCTAAATATTGGGTAAGTGTAGGGAACCGTGTGGAGAAAACAGGGGGGGTTGTGCAGAACTGACCCATAGGTTAGAAAGGTAGGCAGAGCCTCGAGCCAAATGCTACGTGGGAGGCGCAACTGAGTGTTGACCTTCTAGGTGATGAAATTCTGTGGAAGAAGACAGGGGCCTTATCAAATAAAAGGAGATGTAAATGGCTTGTAACAAGCAATGCAATACAGAGTTGGCCTGTACTTGCTGTTTCTTGTGATGTGTTAATTGGCCACGACTTGTTCTGCTTTGCCAATATAACTGAAGTCATAGCACATATACCGTACTACAATACTTTATTCCAATAAAGGTTTAGTGGTTTTTTTTTTGTTTGTTTGTTTTGTTTGTTTTTTTTTTGTGGTTGGTTGGTTGCTTTGGGTTTTTTTGATTGTTTGTTTTTGGGTTTTTTTTTTGTTTGCTTGTTGGTGTGTTGTTTTTTTTTTTGTATAAAGAATACCAACATTAGGGTTTCTGGGGAGGCTGTTTGGAACCACACAGGCAAGTCAAAGGTGCACAGAAGGTCTCAGTGACAGAGCTACATTTCTGATTTAACAATTCAGACTAATTCTGCAGCAGGCTGGATTAAATTATTCCAGCTGGCTGGATGCTTCTCATAGGCTGTCTATCTGACAGTCCTGCTTCTAAAAATATCAGAAGTTGGATTTGCAACACTGATCCCTGTGATAAGTAATCCTCTACTATCACCAGAAGTTCCCCGCTTACATTGAATATGACTGCAGTTAAAAGAAATTGCAGTAGTAGGAGAAGGCTGGTGTTTCAGAATTTCCATCTTCCCCCTTTGATTCCCATTTTCTTGAATTTTATTTGGTTTTCTTACTGGCATTTAGCAGCAGCAAAAATAAATCTCAATTCCAAGCTGTGTGTATAGTTTGCAATATGTATTCATTTATCTAGATACTCTTCTGCCTTTCATTTTACTTCTTATGTAGTGGATGAAGTAATTGTGTGTTTATAATCTCTGTCAGTGGGTTTTTGAAGAAACCTGTTTTTTTATGTGTTGTGGGCTATGGTCTGTTGTTTGAAAGTTTCCAGTCATAGAGTTTGTGAAAAGTGCATAATCCCAAATAATTAAGCTCCTTGACTTTCTGCTTTTACATTGATAAGGCTACTATAGTGCACACCCATAAAGTTGTTGGAGGTCTCGGCAGCACATTT
>JAVJGJ010000001.1:119798398-119831228 GCA_035590215.1 Microhierax caerulescens
AGTTGTTGGAGGTCTCGGCAGCACATTTTTCATTATTCTGCTTGGGGGGGGGGGGAAGGTATGGGTTTTTATGGCTTTGCCACATGGTAAAGTTAACAGGTCCAATTTCCAGCATGGACTTTTTGGAGGTTGTTACCTTTTTATTTTAACAAGGTAGACAAGAGCCAGAACAGCAGCATTCTAGTAAATTCTGCTGTAGTTTGTACTGCTGCTGTCTGAAAGGAAGATGGTCTTTCTTATTTCTTTCTTATGGACTCTGAAGCATTAAAACCTGTTTTGCATAGAGACATCAGGCAGCGGACACAAATGATTGGTGTCGTAGTCAGGGACTTTGCTTGAGCCAAGATTTTCTTTTAATCATTACAATACAGTAGGATGCTTATGCAAAGAGCAGGGAATTAAACACACTTAAGTATGTATCAGAGGGACAAGTAAATGCTCGATGTATTTATTTAAGCATTCCAATGCCTGCCTTTCTTGCTATGTTAGCAGTGCCAAACATATTGGTGATAATCTGATACACAGTTTTAAAGCCCTTACACTCAAACTATTTAAGCATGAGTTCAGTTATTCTGCCTACTAAAGTGATAATTAGGGGCTAAAAGGTAACCAGATTATTGTAGAGATCTCTCTTGACAGCCTTTAACACCTAGTTAAATGTTAAAGCCTGGAAATTACAAGCCTCTTAGTATCATTCAGGCCACAGTATATTTTGAAATTATTTGCTATTTCTAGATTGTTTTTCATGCCATGGTGCCACTCCCATGCTGTCTAGCCTGGTCTGCGTGCCTGCCCACTTGCAGAACATCTTCACTAGGCAAAAATAAGTCCCTAAGAACAAACTGCTTGCTTAATATGGCTGTTAGGTGGGATTTCCAGATGCATGAAGAACATTGCAGCTGATTCAAGATACATTGGGGCTGTTTAAAAGCTTCTGCCTTGTCCGCACTTGGATTTAATTTAGATTTGTTTGAGCCAATCTGATAGTTTCCCAGTGCTGTGAGGGAGAGGCACTGCTCCTTCCCCTGACCCCTCCCCAGGTTCTCCTTCTCCCCCCGCAATATGCTGACTTGAACATGCCTTGGAGACCTCAGTGAAAATGAGGGGTCAGGTCTGGATGGGAGTGGAGGGAAGGAGGAGCAGTAATAATACGATTGTGATCTACTGGAATGGTTTGCACTTCTTGGGTAACTTCATCCTTAGGTATTGTTTCCATAGCAAAAAAGAGGTTTCAAAATAAAACCTGTAGTGGGTTTGTCTGACACAAATAAGAACAGCAGAAACAAGGCAGCGTCATGGAAGTTAATGTGCAATTAGCAGTCAAACAGTGTAATCCTGCGATGATTTTTCTCTGGTTGCCTACACCGGCTAAAGCCTAAGCCAGCAAATATTCATTGCTATTTTCATCTGCACTAGCTAAATTAAACTAATGCACTTATACAGTTATTTTTCTTTATTCCCATCTCCTCTGACAGCATTAGCCAAAGTAGAAGTGAACAGTAATTAGCAGCAACAGTCTTGAAAGCATACATTACATTATAAAGACATGCACTCTATCAAAAAGTCAGCTAGCTTGTTTACAGTTTTCTTACTATAGTTGCTGGGAGCTGTAGACGTTACATCTTCCAGAGTTGTGAGCTTATCGAGAATCACTTAGTTATACAGACAGCACCTGTACAGGTAGATGTATATTCCAAGAACACTGTCAGCTGCCATCCTTCACTGAAAATTTGCAGCACGATTGATTTGAATCTGTGCTTGTAATTTGGAAACAGTATGTGTACTGTAAATAAGACTTAACTGTGCAGTTGCAAGTTCAAATTAGTAATTAATACTTGATCTTCTTGGAACTTACCTGTCCAAAACAACTATCTGAAACTTTGAAAAACACATTCTCAAAGGCCACCACCTGAAAAGGAGGGGTCTAGTCTAAGGTACTTGGCCTGTTGTTTGTCTCTGCTCTGTTGTCAAGGGAGATGCATCTCCACAGAGTGATTTGTCCTGTCCTATGAGATGCATCTCTGGCCCTCAGGAATGATCATCCTCTGAAGATGCTAATCTCTTTCTATTCACTGTAGGAGGTATTCAGATAACTAGATGAATCCTGCATATACTGTGGTTCCAGCAGTGCATGACTGACAGCAGTTTTCACTTAGCTAGGTTTGCTGCTTTTATTGAGGAAAACCTGAAGGTCCCTGTTAGCAAATACCAGACATTAACAGTACTTGAATACTACTTTCAAAACCAGGAAGCCTAGTTAGTTAAGTATTGACATTAAGTATTGCAGAACAATGCTCTACATTTTTACCTTTTGTTGCAGTCTATGACTGATGAATTTATAGCTTAAAACCTCTTAGAAATGATGCTGATACATCATATCAAGTGCAACGGTATGCTTCAACAAACCAGACTTTTGCTTTGTTCTTCAGTCAACTTGCTTTTGTTTGAATATTGCTCTTCTGTAAATTGGAATAGCAAAGCAAGGACCTTATTTACTACAGCATTCTTAACTTTCAGCTTGTAAAGGAGTAATGCATCATATGTTCACTTATCATAGAATTTAACGAAGGCAGCCAGCAGTCAATTGTGTAAGACATGAAAGCTGGCGTTATTATACATACATCTATGTAGCTTATAAAACAAAGCAAATTATTACCATCAATTATAATACCATCATTTGACAACTCTGCAATTAATTTCCTACTCTTAAATAACTGCTGTTGCACAATGCCAGAGAAAATGCCATGCATTAACTGACTCATCACCAGAGTCTGTGATAGATAGTACAGATGGTAATTTGATTATTCATCTCCAAGAAAATAAATGCTTTATTATGAAAACCTATTCATTTAGGTCTTCTGAAAGAATGATGACAGGGATACCTAGAGTGTCTTTAAAAATAATCCCTACAGGAATGTACAGTTATTTTGAAGCATTATTTCATTTGTTAAGGTTTGTGGAGTAGAGTTGCATGCTAGATGGTTCACAGACATGTCACAAAGCTGAAGAAAGCCTACGAAAACCATGCATCTTTTCTGCGTAAAAATGTTCCTACATATGAAAAATGGAGAGGCTCTGCTTTGTCTACTAGAAAGTCTGAAAAATTTACTACACATCTTGAAAAACTACTCCATAGACAAGACTAAAATATTTATGCAGCAAGAGTAATGGGCCATCCTGCAATAGCTACAGGATCATGAAATTATGGTCTTTCCTGGGACTATTGCAGACATGTATTTAAAATACAAAGCGAGTACCAATTCTGCCATGGGTCACTTGTGAATTTAACTTTATTTTTTGAGACCAACAGACTTCCATAGAACCATCTCTAAAATTAAGTATCACCTTATTTTTACAGGAATCAAAGGCAGAATGATACTCAATGTAAAGTGTTACAGATCAGTGAGTAGCAAAAGTAGCACTTTTACAAGAATTTGAAGCACGTGCAGTATTACTTTGTGGTTAATCTTGTATTTACGTTTACTAGAGATATAAAAGACCTATCAAAAGGTACTTGATTACTTCATAAGTAGCACATATGAGAATATAGGCTTGCATATGCATACAATAAATACAAGTTTCACTTTTAGATGTCACACAATTTTCAGTGCATAGGGATTAAAAAAAAAAAAAGCAAGTCCCCGATTTTCAGAATCGATAAAGGGAAATAATTTTTATGAGTACAAATGAGTTTGTAATTTGTAATACTAAAAAAGTACTCAGGCTGGAATGGAAAGAGAGTAATTCATACTGGTTCATTTGCAACTCCAAGTATGTTGACATACCTCCCCAGAGAAAGCCTGTCCATTGAGTAGGTGCTCTGATCCCTGGCTGTCTTCACTTCCAAAATGTAACCGGATTTCCTCTAAGCGGTGACTATACGTCATGGGTCCTCCAGAGATGTTGACCAAATGCTCTTTGTCTAATCGTAGAGATACATGTCTCCCTGTATTATACATTGTCCCACTGACCTAAACAAAATGGAGGGGGAAAAAAGCATTTTTTCAAAATAATTTGTATATCCTGGAAAGTAGTTATACGTACTTCAAGATTTTGCTCTTTACACACCTTCATTTAAGTGTAGCAAGACATCTTATTGTTGTGAGATGAAATACACAACCTGAGGTTATGCTTCAACTTCTGCTTTGAATCTTTTACACTATATTCAAATATTTTGCTAAATCCATAAGTACATATTTTAGCCAGGGGCACATGGTTAATACATTGAATAGCATTATTACACTTCTAAGCAGGCTTTTAAATATTTTTTTTATGCAAGGTCTGAATAATGTCTTCATTACACAATTTCTGCACTGAAAATGGGAACATTTCAGCTGACATAAATTATTTAAATACACTTGAACAAATCTGAAATTTAAGTCTTTTTTCCTTCTTTTAATATTTACAACAAAGTTATCCAAAACTAAAGGTGCTGCAAAAAGCAGAGATATAATTATTCATAAATAGGGAGCCCTACTCCTACTGGAGCTGCAGGTAAAGAAATTCATTGTCGTCCTCTGGAAGTCTCTTTGTTTTCTTATGAATATTTTATGTTTACAATTGCTGGATATTTTAGCCATAGCAGTACAGAATTAATTACAATTCCATCATATATATCTCTCTAGTTCCTACTACACCTCACATAGCTGTAATGCTCTTAAAGATTCATCTTTATTTTAAAAAAGACTGAATGTTGTGCTTCATTTGCAAACTGATTTACAGCTGCTGTAATGAAAAAGAAAATAATGGTGGATATTTTTCATATGGAATATAATTCTGTGATGATTTCCACTGTCATAGGAAAAGTTCCTATAGCAAGAGATTCCCTAATTTATGCCATTAGAAAGTGAAATATGCCAGTCTGAATTAAAGCAGAATTGTGATTTATTTAAAAACATTCTGCATGGATACAAATGGTACACTTGAATAACATTCATTTCCTTTAAGAAGAGGAAGTGTAGCAATAATATGCTTTGTTGCACTTCAATTTAAAATTAAAGACATGACTATTATGTATTATATCCTATACTACATCAGTGCTATATAATTAACATTGCTGCAGTGTCATTTTATCTGTAATACTAATTACTGAGTTTAAATGACCTGTTTTCTTGCACAGTATGTTGTAAAAAGTTACGCTGAACAGACTGTGCAATAGAACTAAATGGATGAGATTAAACAGCCTTTGATTGTTGCTTTTTTAAAAACTTTGATACAGATGTTCCATTTTTTGTGTTTATTCCAATTCAAAATAAGCAGTAATAAATTTCTTATGAAAAGTAATAAACACAAATAATCTTATTCATTGCAAATAAAACACAACTATCTTATTTATAAATGCTGCTTAGTTTTTTCTGCTTGACTTTGCATGCATCATAATTAAATACCAAGTTCAGTTTAATACGTGGAAGGTCAGTTTATTGAATTCGGTTTCAGTACACTGCATGTGAATGACATAAAATTGCTAATCATAAGTAACAAACGTAGATTAAAAACAAATAGGGGAAAATGGTTTAATGCCTCTTATTCACATTTGGAAACTCATGCTTCACTGAACACAGTTAAATTTAGCAACTATGCAAAATATTCAGAATCCATTTTCTGACTTAAATTGGTACAAATCTCAAATTAGGTTACCATTATTTTCTCTTTCAAGGTAAAAGTGACCCAAATAACCCCTAATATGAATCAAATAACTCTCTGCAGAGCAGAAAGGGGAAATTATAAGAGGTAAATTTATGAACAGGAGTAACATTTGTCTTTCTCATTTCTCCCCTCATAAAAATGCAGTGCTTGTAATGAGGCTGCATCGACTGTTCTAAAACAGAATTTTCCCACATAACTGCAGACAAAGAATACCAGTAGTGCAAGGAAGGATCTGACATGCCTCATTTCTGACCTGCAGGGAGGGAGGAACACTTCAAGGGAGACTGAAAATCTCCTGCATGGACACACAGACTTGTCACCATGTAGGACAAAACCCAAGAATTTCCATATAAAAAATGCAAGATCTTGCCCCTTCATCTGCCTTCTTAGGTTTACATGAAGCACTACTATTCTTGTTGTGAGTGTGCCCCAGGGGAAGAGTAGCTGCATATACTAGTCCAGATTCAGGACCAAACTGCACCCTCAGAACATGCCCATGCCCATTTCTTTTCTTGAGTGTCAACATACACCACCATTACTAGCAGCTTTTAATGGGCACTTCTTTCATGGGCATTTGCTTACTACAAGAAGAACAGAATTGTCTTATATTTGCCAGCTACTCAGATTATATCTGAATGAAAAATTAAAATATTTAGGAACATTTAAAAAAAATATTTTTCTGGAGACTTTCTGACTTGTATAGTAGGCTGTGCTTAATTATGGGAAGTACCACCATAATGCTATGTAAAATTCTTTATTGCGGTTCAGGATACTGTCTATTTTATATACAAACCCCAAATCTTATCGCCTTTAAAAGCGTACATTTCAAATATAACCATTTGCAGTTGTTAGGACATAGTATCACATAAGTACAATCACTTTCTCTTTGTGAGCTCAAAGTGCACAAATGCATTATATTCAGTAGGAAAGTGTCATGCAAAAAACAATGCAAGAAAAAAAGAAGTTTGTCTTCTATTGTTTTCAGCAGAAAACAACATATTGTCTTTTCACTATGCAGTTTCAACTGCTTCTGGAGAAAAAGAAGTTCCAATCTTATTCACTATGTGAACCTACTGATAAAAGAAGGGTTTTCCATATTTTATTGTACTGAGCCTTTAATGTAATGCTGCATGAGCATTTTAGAAGATCAGACTGAGCTGGTTTTGTGGAAAGCAGTTGCATGTGGTCTCGTAAAAGGTTGCAGGCACAGAAATGAACAAGGAGGTATTTTCTGTATTTTGTATGTTCTCCTACAGCAGTATGAAGACTGGGGCACCTTCTGGGAAAGACATTGACTCTCCCTGGTACTGTCAGCAATATCTACTACTCCAGAAAGCATTGCATTTATTTTTTTATAGCATTCTGTGGACTGGATAAAATGTTCCAGGGTAGTTTAAAAGTTAAGATCTAAATAACTGTTAAGATCTATATAACTATTTTTCTAATGTGTCAGACTAATCTTTGGTGCTAAGTCCTTCATACCGATGGCCTTTGTCTTACTTCTTGCTCAGCTATCAAGTAACCCTTTGGTTCTGTAAGTTATAACACAGCAAACAAACTTGAGGAAAAAAGAGCACTAGATCTTGCCCTTCTATTTTTCAGGATTGATATCACATTTATGTTATGCACTAGAAATGAGACTGCAGTAAAGAAAATATATATTAAAATGTCAGTAAGACCCTGTCTGAGAAAACAGCAAAGACCAGCGTTGCCAAAGTTAATGATCATATCACACTCTCAGTTGACCCTGTTTTCCTCATACACTAAGAAACATTTCCAAACAGGTTATTTTACCTGTGGCAAAATCCCCAAGTAGAACAGAGCATGTTGATGGGCTTCAACCTTAATTGCAGAATAGTTCAACTTTGGTAGACTTTAATTAAATTATTAACATATTCCTGATGTAGTTATTTTCTATTTAATCTCACTACTTTTAATTCTCGCTTCACAGAGCTTTGTGCACATAATTCCCCAGCAGCATTATTCTCTCTTTATCTTGATGCAAGACAGCCACACAGGCACACGCTGCTAATATATTCTATACTACGTTTCTAAGTAAGATCTGAATACTCATGTGGTATCCGTGTATAACTTGCTGGTCCTGTGATCACAAAAAAGCCCCAATTCTGCGCTTTGAAAGGTGGAACACAAGCAATGTCAATAGAAATGCATACCTAATAAACACAAACTCTTTGATGCATGTTTATCTTGAAACTCCACAGATTTTTATGACCATTAGGAAAAAGAATCCCAAAACATTTTTTTTGTCTAATGATGTTCTTCAACCCTGCAGCTGTGGAAGTATTTTTGTTGTGTCCTAGTTAACTGCATATATTGTTCCCTTCATCTTTTCTTCCACAACTAGTACTGAACTAAGTATTTTTCAGAACTTGCTTTGTGGCCTACATCTTCCCATTACAGTGTGCGTTAAAATAGCCTTCAAAACCCTAAGCAGGAGAAGTGACGGAAAAAGAAGCCTGTTTCAAGGCGAAGCCATGCTAGAAATGTAAGCAGGGGATGCAAAAGGAAAGGAGAGGGAGCTGAGGTGGCTTCTTTGCCTTTCAATCCCATGCTTACGTTAGCAGTTCACTTGCATCTTTCTTCAAAGGGTAGCACAGGCCCTCTGCTTTCTGGGGGCCTTCAAACATAATGAAATAGTGCACTGTGGATTTATTCAGGTAAAAGTGGTCTGAAGATTAGTTCCAAGATCATTTTTAAATTTGTATCGGTCCCTGCCAGCAGAACAGCACTGAATGTAAGGAAGCAAGAAAATCAATTGTGTATGGCTGCCTGCTGTGGTGTCCTTGGATCTTATCTGCAATATTAGATGTTCCTTTCTTTAGGATGAAAATAGATACAGTCCGAAGAAGGCCTAGTACTGTGTAGGGAAGCAAATCACCAAGGGTTGAAGAGTATTTTGAAGGTGTCGTAGTGCCCCAGTTTTATGTCCTGCAATAACCAAGTTTCGATTATCTGCCACCTGGCTTCCCTATTTCCCTCCTGGAGCCCGATATTCCAGCAGAGCAGCAAAGCAGCTCTGCTGGCTCAGCGAGTGGTGGGCTTTCCTCCCCCGTTAGCAGCGCCTGAACTGCTCGTACCACATACTGTCTTTACCTTTGGTTTCTGCCATTCAGTATCAAGGGAGCAGCAGGCAGTGGTTGGCGTAGGGAGCGCAGCACGGATCTCAGGGCACCGGTAATGCACCGCAGGGCTTCTGCTCAGCTCTTCTCCCTAGCAGCTTCATGGAAACACCTAGTGCTCCATGGAAACACTAAAACAGGGGCACTAATACTAAACTGTTCTGAGCATCTGCCATCTATGGGTCTCAGAGTTTTTTTTTTTTTTAAATGCTAAAATAAATCTGCAATTGTTTTTTGTCTCACTGGGGTAAATCAACATTAATACCAGGTGGTTTTATTTTCTTCCTGACACTCTGAAAGGTTTGTCCTACGCAAAATTCCACTCTATAGCTCGGGTCACCTGAACCTGAGTTCCTAAGTGCAGTGATAAACTGAATCATGTTTTTCTGAGTCCCTCAAGCAAGTTCCTTTCAATAACGTTCTTTTTGGTAGTTGTTCATAGCATCTTGACCAGACCATATTCTGTGATACAAAGTGCTGTCCTCATTGATTTAAACGGATTGTACTGTAGTAAGTACCTTGTACCTCTCATGTGCAAAGCAGAGACTTCTTCAGGGTTTGAACACAGAGTTTACACAGACCTCAGGGCAAGTCTGTGATTTGAAATCTGACTTTAGGGACAGTGACAAAGCATTGCACCAAACTAAAATTTCAAATGTAACCTACTAAGGCATGCTGCTCTGCTTTCTACAGCAGAATTACATTCCCTTAATTCAAAGCGGTGGCTACAGAAAAAAAACATTTATTTTCTTAATATTGTGCTTATGGCATCCAGCTAGTTTTATAAGTATTTTTATGCTGCTGGCTTGATTTACTGGCTGTTGTAAGAGTGGAACCAAGTTGGAACATAAAAGGATTTTAGTTTTCTTAAGTTATTTAACAGTTATTTAAAAAGGGTATTCTTGTTTTTTAAAGTCTTCTCTTAAAGAGGAGATTGATATAATCAAATAGAAGACACTTGTTCTATAGATTTTCCAAACTTTTGAGAGCTCTGTCCTTGTCCTGAAGTTTTCTCTGTGTGTATATACAGATGCATGCACAGACCTAAGAATTTTTAAAATTGTTTTTAAGCAACTGCTATCTGCAGAGCATTCAGTTTTACCTAAGTGCTTTTGATGAAATTTGTACATTTGAATAGTTATTTTTCATAGTAATTTTGCCTGCCTTTACCTTTATGTTAATCATTTTATGCAACAGTATGTAAAGAAATTATGGGAATGCTGCTAGTACAACATAACTTTCAAAATCATGCTTCCAATAAATGGCATGCTTCTTAACCTTGTAAATTATGATCTTCTATAGATTTGCCTATAAGCGTCTCGGGGCCTTAGGCACAGACACATATTCAAAATATTTCATGTTTTATTTTTGAAGGCAATGTTAAGGCAGATTCCAGCTGTGCTTCCTGCAAGCGTTCCCTGCTGCCAGCAGAGAGCACTGCTGACCCATCCCACACAGCATTCGCCTTTATTCCATGGGGACCGCCACAGCCAGGAAGAAAATTAAAACTAATCTTTTTTGTGTGACACGACTGTAATCCGTGGCTTTAGTTTCAGAAGTGGTGGTTTCAGCTGTAGGACTTTCAGAATTGTGGGCTCTGTTGCAATAAGCAGGTTTCTAGTGTAAGACAGAGTGCTGGCAGGATGCAGGCTCAGCAGGTTGCTTGGAGGCCATCAGATAAGCAAAATATCCTGAGTGCCTTTTCTGGCAAGAATCCAGTAGATCTTACGTTGTGTTTATTGCAAAAAAAAAAAAAAAAAAAAAAACCAAACAAAAAACCTGTAAAGGAGGGAAATAAAGATAAGGAAATACTAGAGTTTTGATACAGTGCCACTCACTGGGAGGGAACTGCAATATAATTGCTGAGCTTTGAAGAACAACAGGCATCATCATCAATATTTGATTAAAAAAGGCCTGTGTGAAAAATGTAAAATATAAGAGAGAAGTGTAAAGACTAAAATAATCTTTTCATCTTCTTAGTTGAAAAGTTTTAAAAAGGAAATGATGTTAATGAGCCCAATTAACCCATTTACCTGCCTAATGTAATGTGTTATGTATCAGCATATGGCACAACACACTTTTTGCTTTTTAGAGCACCATTTTCAGTAAGCATCTTTCCCATTCAGTGCTGCACAGTTTTGCCTGTTTACTTCCTTTAAGTGACTGATCTGTAAAAAACTTGGAGCAAACCTCATAAATTAAATATTCAGGCTTACTGGCTAATGAGCACAATATGTCAATTTTCAGTGATCAAAATAATGCGCTTCAATAATGTATACACCATTCTGTAACAAAAATATAATTTTAATAGAGGACCCGCAGGGTCATGGTTAGTCTGAGATAATTATATGCCACAGGATGTGAACGAATGAAACTGCTCCTAGGTCATCGGTAATAGCCCACAGAGTCTATATACCACATGCTGCCTTTTAGGGATAATAAAGTGCTTTATTGTATTTCCACTACTCTGTTAATGCAATGATTTTTGCTTGTTAGTAACTATGAAGCCTAAAGCAGATGCAGCCAAATTTATGGTGTTGACAGCATTAATAATTGCTGTGCACACTGACGCTAGCTTTACAGTAAATTCATGCTCTTCCTTAATATAAAATATTCCAACTACAGGTAAATCATACAAAGTAGGTGAACTTCATCCCAGAGCTTTCACAGGATTTTTTAAATTAAAAGCAAATTATTGAAATAGACAAGCAGAAAAATTGGCTTCTGTGACTGGACAAGGGATCAGCTTGCACCAATGCTGGCTGAAGGCTGGAGGGACCACAAGGATTTTAAGAGGGGGATATGTCTTGCTGCTGAGAGCTTCCTGCATGGAGGGATCCATTACGTGCTGTTTGGGTTGGAAAAAAGAAACACTGAAGAACTGAAGAAGGGAAAGCAGCCTGGATCTCAATGTTCACTCCTTTGGTTATGCAGTAGTATCTTGAAACCTACAGGCTGAATATTTGCAGGCAAACTGAAGTATGGAAAAGGAATGTGTGAAAAGAAGTGATGTGGCAATGTGACCTCAAGGGACTTTCCATACAGCAAGAATCACACAGCACGCTGTTACCTAGCAGATAAGGCAACAATAATCAGTTACCATCAGCCCAGTAAAATGGTGAAGGGATTATGAGACATTCTACATTATTTGTGATTGTATGTAGAATGGGGCAGAGACTCCACGCTGAGATCACTGCCAGGTTTGTTGGTTTTTTTTTTTTTTTTTTTTTTTTTTTTTTTTTTGTGTGTGTGTTGTTTTTTTTTTTAATAAATAGTATTAAGGCTTAAACAGCAGACATGGATGTGTCTGTACAGTGGTAGATTTTGGGGTGACTTTGGTTTATTAGCAGAGAACTCAAGTTCATTGTGAGGAGCCTGTGTCATGCTTTAGTGTTTAAAAAGGATGTTTCAGGGTGTTCTACGCTAGACTTACACTGTCCAGTTGCAGAACTAGACTCAGCAATTCACAGTCCTGCATGTCTATGGCCACCTTTTACCACTGATGGCAAGTCTCGCACTGTGCTGTGACACAGTTGCAAGCATTGTACGAAAGAGGGAAAAATTACATTTGCATGCTCCTTTTAGTTTATTAACCTTAGTTTAGAATTAGGCTAAGTCAATAAATAATTGAGAGAATAACTGAGGCTTGGAGAACTCATTACCCTAATTTAGTCTAGCAATCTGTAACAAGATTTTAGTTTGAAGAATCTGCATTAAAACCTGTGTTAAGGATAATTTTTGTCTCTGATAAAGGGATGTCAGAGGAGCTGCCTTTTTAAAATCTAAAGGCTTACATAAATTTTCAAAAGGTTGTAAATGGTAGAGAAGCCTGCAAACTTGTGAGAAATCCAGATAAATGAAAAATTACTCTTTCCATTTTTTATGTGGGTTTAAAATGGAAAATTGAATATATTAAAATCCTGAGGGTCTAATTGAGTCCTTTTTTAGTGAGTGATATTGAGATGCACTGACCTTTGGTAGCTGCCTGGATTTCAGAGCTCTTCTTTCAGAGAGCTCTTTGGTTGAAATGCCAGAGGTTTTTACAATGGAATCTAGATCAGATGGAAATTTATAGGACGTATATTGAAATTAGTGTGTTTCACTTTCCTTATGTTTTTCCATATAGCAAGAGAGACTTTAGGCATTAGTTGCTCAGTATCTCATATGATCAGTTGCATACTAATAGCTGTATTCAAACTTTCTAATACCTTTAATTTGCTTGTACATTTTCTTCGATACTTTTGTTCCCAATGCACCTTTTAAAAGAAACTTCTCTGCTGAACAGATGAGATATAGCTAGTTGATTGATTTAAACTCTTTTTTTAAACTGTTGGTGTTATCTTCTGCTTAACTGTTTGTATGCAGCATTAGCAAAAAGCCTGTGTTAAATTAAGCTGGGAAGTATCTTTCAAGCTAAGCGGTCAAGTAACGGTATGGTGTCATGTAGATTATTAATACACTCACAACTTTATTTACCTGCATCTATATATCTTTATATGTATACATGTGTATCTATATATGTGTGTATATATATACATATACAGAAATAAAATTTTTCTTTTTTTATGAACTTCTGTGAATAGAAATTGGAAGGAAAATGTCCTCACACACAGGCCTAGATTAGTAAGTCAGCAAAACCTTCTTGCTGTTGTGCATCCAGAGCATTAGGTGGCTGGCTGAAGGACAGAGAAGTATACAGCTTTCTGAGCAGGGTAAAAGATGCGTGTTTGAAGTTCATCTGTTTTGCACAGCAATCAAAACACACCGTTATTAAGGTTAACAATACAATTTTACAGGAGCCAGAAAACCCCATTTGTTGTAGTTCTTTATTTCTCTAGTTCTTTTGCTGCCAGGAAGTTCTAAATTTCTACACCTATGAAGTTTTCATAAAGCCTCTAAAATACTGAACTAACTGCTGCTGCTGCTTTTTGAAATCCTCTGGCCACTCTAGCCATGTAGTTCCAAGAAGGTGCAACGTACTGAACCCTGCTCGAGGGAAACTGCAGTGTCTGCGTTGTGGTGTAGCTGGAGAAGCACGGTAATATTAACTCAGTGGAAATGCAGAGAATCTATAAAGCTCAGTTTTTTAGCCATGAAAGGGACAAAAGTTTTATTAGCTTTTTTAGCAGACCTGTAACAAGTTTTTGAAAGTAGCATATTTCACAATATCAAGCTGCTTCACAAATCACTGCAGAGGATAAAAATGCATCGTTACTGCAAAATAATTTCCTGAGCCCTGTATCTCTGGAGGTAAACTAGTATTTAGATAACTTGAAATTTGACCTCAATAAAATTCATTATGTGTCAAGGCAAATCCTTTGTGGCATGCAAAAATCATGAGCTATTCTGCCTAGTAGCATATTTCACTGGTGCTTTTTTTGAGCGGCAGAAGATAGCTGTTGTGTCCTGGCCTGCTTTTTCTAGATCTTTAAAGAAGGTGAATAAATTAGCCTTTCCAGTTACAAATATGACTGCTCCTGTTTAACAGGGGATTCTTTTACTTTTTTCATTTTATCTGCCTCAAAAGGATTTGTGTACCTTTTTATGTTGAAAAAACAGTGGAACTGGAGTAGAGGAAGAAATAAAAGAAAAACAAACAAACAAGCCCTACCCTGAACTTATCTTTGCTTTTCCTGACATTTCACTCTCTTCCAAAACTCTTTTTTTCCCCCTGATAATACACTTAAAAAAATCCCACAAACCCACTTTTTTCTTTTTTTTTTTTTTGAAATAAAAGCTCTCTAAAAGCATCAGTTCTAGCTTAACTAGAGGAATCTTCTCTGTGTCCCAATATGCCTCTAATTCGAATGTGCCTGAGAGCCAATGTGCATGTTGAATGGAAGACTGGGAAACTGGGGCTACAGCATGAACTTGAGCTCCAGGCTAAATGACAGCACAGAGACAGACCTCGCCTCTCCTGATGTTTCCAGACTTGTTGTTCAGTGTGCACATCATCAGTCCAGTGGATTTGCATACTGAACCCTTGCAACCAGAAAGCTTCCTAAAACTTCACTTATGAGCGCTCTTCTGCTAAAACTTGGTCAAGAGATGTTGTGTGTATTCTGTTGGGTTTTTTTGTTGGCTGGTTGTTTTTTTTCCCCCCACTCCACACTACCTGCTGTGTTTATAGATTGCATGGCTATGTGGGAAGAGCTGTTTCTTTTTTTGGTATTCTAATCTGTACAGCTCCATGTATACTGGAGTTGTGTAAATTAGAATTTTTACAAGTAATCAAAATGACACAAAGCTCTGAATACCAAGAAGCAATTTTTTCCTCTTGCATCATTCCCAAGCATGTTTATTCCATACAGAGTGAAAGACACTTTTCCACTAGCACAAATCAGGAAGAAATGGTAAGAAACTATTCTGAAAAAGGCTATTAGAAAAACAGTTTTTCTATTACTCCAATTTAACCAGTTCCCTTCTGTTTTGCTTGGTCACCGTGCTTACCAAAACACGGATGTATCTGGCTTTGCAGAAATGTCCATAAGGAAAAGAGAAAGACGTTAAGGGATAACGTTAGTTCAGGATCGGCATATGACTAAATGCTTTTCCAATAGGGATACAATTTAGACTTGATAGGATCTTAGCTTTCCAGACATAAAAGAAAAATTAATTTTTAATAAGTGTTTTATCATATACTTTCTAAAGAGTTTCAAGGATGTTTAAGTTGTTGAAACAATAATGCTGACAAGTCCACCTTTATTATCTTTCCAGGAAGAATCTTTAAAAATAGTAGTTGATATTCAGTTATGGATCAGCACTCCCATTTATTGGTAATTGCTTTTCCTCCCATTTTTCATACCCTTTTCCTTCTCCGTGGCATGACGGCTGGAGGCTGAATGCTCCCAAATGCCTGTGATGTGGTACCTTTCCCAACTCTAGGTGTTTGCACATGCACTTGAGTATTCACATGCCCATTTGTGATGAATTATAGCTGGGAAGTTGAAAGGTACTGAGCATTTTATTTACAGTGTAAAGACAGCCTTGCGCTCCTTATCCCAGATGAAGATGAGTTTTAGCGTTCATTCTCACACTCAGATTTGTTGCTCTTGTCTGCAGTAGAGGAAAATACTTTAAATGTGCTTATGTTCTTACTAACTGGATATGACTTAGGCAGAGGCTGAACAGGAGCTTTCAAAAATTAACTCTTGCAGATCAGAATAAGTATTTCCTACATGACGTTCATGGAAATTTCAGTACGCTTGGTATTTTTAACAATTCTAAATGCACAGATGCTGAAAAATGGGTCTGCCCCTGAGCTACTGAAATCTGTGAGAAGTACCAGCTTTTCATATGTTATTGGTGGCTGACACAGTCTGAAGTAAAGATAGGAAATGCTTTCAGGCCTTCACTTACTGAAAAATACCCACTCCCTGATATAACTGAAAGATTTGTAAGTCTATTGTGGCTTATGCCTTATTATTTTCCTACCAACTACTTCTGAAGCCTCGATGATGCCTAATAAACAAGTCCTTTAATCATCTTTAAAATGACAAACCTGTTGATAAATTGAATTTTCTCCAACAAGATATTGCTATATTGATTTTAGTACTCCATTTTTAATAAGCAGAGACCGTTCAGAATTGCTTGCTATGACAGTCTTGAAAGTAGGGCATCAACTGACTTGGCAAATGGCTGAATTTATAAGGGAAGTTTTTGCTAGAACTCTAATCCGTTATCCTTCTATTGTTGACATTCATTTGCAATAAGGACACTGGGCCAAATCTGCTGCATATAAAAACCAGACAGGCATGACTTCCTAAAATTTTCTGTGGTAGATTTCCTCTTTTCAGAGGTGATTTCAGTCACCAAAATGAATTATGCATACAGCCTTAATGACAACTTCCATCGCTAAGTACAGGCATGTCGCTGAGTGAAGGGCTGGAGCTGTTTAACAGGAGCTTTGGTGAGCATGAGCAGTGGATGAGCAGGAGTTTCTAGAGGCAAGCTAAGATAGCAAGGCTGCAGAAAGGCAATGCTTGCTTTCACAAGCTGGAGATGACCCACCATGGTAAGGGAAGAAGGATGCTGTTTTCCTTAATTGCAGAGTTTCCAGCAACTGGTTTCTTCATGTATAGCAGAATAACTTAAGTGCCTTCACCATTTAACAGGCAGACATGTTCTTACCTCTGGTCTAAATCATTTTGCTAGGGAGATACAGTACGCACAATGCTTCCCCATAACATTGCGGCTAATTACATTACTCAGAGAGGAAAGGTGACAGAAACCCAGTGGCTAGGGTATGTAACATTTTAAAAGATGCCTGTAACTGCAAAAGTCTACCTACTGAAAAAGGCTTATGTACCTGAATGAATACTTAGATTCCCCTTTGGTTAAATGGGCAGGTGGTTTATATGATGATAGCATATCTGGTACTAAAGCACACAAATAAAATGGAAACAACACACAATTTGTGCACACATTAGACTATAACAAAATACATGTAGGAGCAAACATCCTAAAATGTTTCCATCTGAAATAGAAAAATATTTTTGATATTCTAACTTCTACCTCAGGAGTGACTGTAGCTTGTGTATTGAAACTGTGGTTTTGTATATATGAAAATCCATCCTGGGACTAAAAGCTTGTACATAATTATCCAAAGACGTAGATTCCTATTTGCATGTCTTATTAGGGATGTGTTGAAATGCCAGCTCTTGATACAAAAGCATTCTCTTTTTTCACATTTCCTACCAACTTATGCTCTCCTAGCACAAAAAAAGATTTGCAACATAAATTTAGAGGATAAAGCATAACAGAACCACCCAGGGATTACTGAACAAAATGTGATATATACAAACTGACAATTGACAACATAGTAATTGATATTGAGTAAAAACCTGAATAAAAATATTATGGCCAAATCACCTTTAAGGGATTTTAGGTTTCTGGTTTAAATACTGTGGCTTGTTGCCTTTTTCATTTATATATTAAAAAAAAATATTAATACTCCTAAATCCCTGTCTTTCATTCCTTGTATGTCCTGTCACACAAAAGCAAACCAAAATCACACCAACAGCTGCCAAGATAAAAATTCTACACTCTAGGCTGGTGTTCCTCAAACTCTGGGCCCTGATGCCATCCCACTGAAATGAGGAGGCACAAAGTGACAAATGCCAGTAATTTAATTCCCCCTAGATGTGAGACTGCCAACGACCTTCACTAGCTGGCAGCAGCTGAGCCCCTTTGAGGCAGTGGAGTCCACAGGAGCGACCTGCAGACACACGAAGACTGATGAACCAGAAGTGGTCTACACATGCTGAAAGTCTGAGAAATACTGATCTAGGTCAACTTTTTCCACATATAGGCACCTTAGCAGACATGACCTCGTTCTCAGAAGTGCTGAATAAACAGAATTCTGTAAGTCATTACATTTCAATGGAGAGGGCTGCTTTTAATAATCCTAGTTAACTCCTAAATATGTCCCTTAGGCTATTACGAAAACGTTAACCCTAATGTTTTCATCTGCAGTTGTGTAAACTGTTTTTTTTCCCTTCATCTTTCAGTGATTTGATTAGTTCGGTCTCTTTTTTACTGTCCTCTATATATGGGCAGTCAGCACAGTTACAATTTTAAGTCTGCTTTTCCTATAGTACCTGCTCCTGTGTACCTCTGCAGTTAAATACAAGTGAGAAGGTTCCTACGGGCTTCTGCTCTTCTGATTAAAACCAGTCTGTTCTGCATCACTATTTTTTCTGATGTTTGCAGAACAATTTCTGAATGCTTTCTGCAGTTTGCTGTCTGAAAGATACCTAAATCCTGAAAAAAGCATGTAGCACAGGAATTATGTGTGTTTCCCCACTGAAAATGATCAGTAAATGTTCAGCTTTTCATTTCCACAGTGCAGTGCTTCATCCAAGCCAGTGAACATATTTTTCTCCTGATCAAGGCTGTGGGACAGTTTATAAATTCTTATCTAAATGCGCATCTGGTAGTGCTGTAAGAGCATATGACACAGGAACAATTCAAAACACATTGTCAGCACTGACCTACCTTCAATTCTGAGTCTGAAAGGATGAACATACCATTCTGCATCTCTACTGCAGTTACAGCCTGATATTCTCCTATAGGAATCAGCAGAAGCAAAATCAGGTGATAGTTGTCCAGATAGTTGTAAATTTTACTAACTCCTTATTAAAAAACCTCCCTATCTCTGTGGAAAATTCCTATTTGCCTGTAGGGAAATCTAGAGGCTTCTCTAGAAAGCACTGAAAAAAGCCCATTATGGTCCTTGTATAGGATCCTGAAACTGTTTTGCTACAGAAGTTTATAGGGGCAGAATTCTCTAACATACTGTTTTAAATGTCCCAAACTGAGAGACCTCAGTTTCTGCTACAGGATATCTGTATGAAGGAGGGCATTAAAAAGGTCAGTAGATGAGATTAATATTTGTCTTATTAAGCGTATAGAGTTTCACCATTCAGCATGCACTGCTGACTGACTGTCTTACATCTGTATTTATGTTAGTAGAAGAGGCCTATCCATTTATTTTCTGTACTCAAATCATCAATTACAAGACACTAAGCCATTAACTAGTAAGGAAAAAACCCACCTTTTGATCATAATTGGATAACCAATATGTACTCAAAATATCTACCTGCAGTAGTTTTGTTCTTATTCCTGAAATGTGCTCCCTACCCTAGTCACAAGGTACTCAGAAGTCCTCCTGCCTCTGCCCCAGCAATGCTTTATGCTATGTCCAATTCTGGGATAAATGCACACATAAACCAGCACCAGCTATGGCAAAGAGATTGAGCAAACCCTTGTGAAGCACAGAACAAAGCATGGATTAAAATCCTGGATGACTGTACCAACTTCACATACCTTTAATGAATATTTTAGCTGAATATATCAGCCCAGATGGAATAATCCTGTGGTATCCCAGCACAAGGCTGCAGTAATAGCTAACCTACCAACATGCTGTTTCTAGCAAATCAAGAGACCTAAGACTTAATCTACATCATCTAGAAAGCATGTGTGCAGAAAATGTGTAATGCCAGATCTTACTATGAAAAAGAAGATTAAGGCTGAAAAAGGATTAGAAATTAATTAAGGAGCTTCTTCATGTTTCCTGATATCCTTCTGATCTGTGACCTGCCTATCTTCAGGGTTTCTGCTACTGATGCAGTTGTTAGTGATAGTTCGAATCACAAACACTACAAAGGATTATCACTACACTTTAGGAAGAGCTGTAGCTTGGTGGCATGGGGTTTATTTTCCAGTTCCACACTCTCAGATCTATTGCAGGGATCAGTGGGAGAACCACAAACTAGAAGCTCAACTTCCACGGCTCGCTACTAGGAGCAAGCCGTCCTCTGGTGGTGGGCAGATGTGGGAAAGGGGTCAGAACCATGAACTGGCTAATGGAACAATGGGGAGATACCAGCTCCTCTCTGATCAAGCTCTTCCGTTTTCCAGAGTTAAGCAAAATTGATCCAGGGCTCAGCTTTGCCAGCAGGACAGCTATGGGATGGTTTGGCAGCCTATGGTATAGATACACCATTCAACGACAACAAATTAGATGCTATCATGAAAAACATTACATCTTGGGAAGTTGCATTCAAGCTTTGCAGTGTGCTCACTGAAAGTTTTAAACCTAAGTGCTCCACTTACAGGTTAAGAGTATGCAGCAGAGAATTAATTCTGATTGATACTAATTCATTTGAGTTACTATTAATAATTTTGGAATTAATTACAGTATTCACTATGCAGACCATTTCTTGCTTATGATATAGGGTGTTTCCATTTTCTGAACCTTGATTATACTCTAAAATTCAACCTTCACCCCAGCAAGGGAGAAAAATTATTATTTTGTTTGGAAATCACATCTTAATTTCCACACAAATGGAATTAATATGGCATGACTGTATGAGATATTCTATAAACAGGACCCTTAACTCTTTTGTGAATATGCAGCTATAAGCAGGTTCTGATGTAGAGAATCATATGCACTGACAGCATTTATGAAAGCAAATGGCGTAAAAGAGCAGTAAACAATTTTTAGAGAAAGACTACAGTTTGGTTTCAAATTAAAACTCTAGAATTGAGCAGGGAAAAGCTGGCTTTTCAAGCAGAAAGATTTTTACCGATTGTGTGTATTCTAGCACAAACAAACAACGCCCCCCTGAAGCCCCCCTAAACTCATGACATTGTTAAATTAGACAAAAAAGAAGCCTTGAATATTAAATGGTTGCTTCTAAAAATGTTAATGGTATCTGAAAATTACTGTTATTATTATGTGATGCAACACGATTCGACATGAATTGAGACAAAATCAAAGCATTCATTTCTTGTTACAAAATTTTAATATATGAGCAATTCCATACAGCTGTCATGCTCAGCTCTGTGGTATTTAGTACATTCCTTTTTTTCCAGGACAAATTTGCAGGAGAAGCCTATTCTCTCTCGCATACATCTTAGGAGTTGCTTAGATTTCCATTTGCAGCTGCAGGTTACCACATTTCCATATTGCTATGGGCTGGTTTAGCAGAGCTGAAAATTTCTTCTGTTCTAACTTCTCTGTCACAGAGTCAGGGGGATAAAGCAGGACACTTCTTTGCATCCACACAGACACACTCGGCAGATCCCACAAGGCCTTCATTCTCTCTTCCCTCTGCTCAACTCACTAATACGTGCAGACCACCGTCTCCAGCGCCGAACCCCAACACTGAAGCCTTCAGGCTGGGTTTTCACGAGCTCTCAGCCCCAGACTTACTCTGCTTCCACTTAAACTGCAGCATTTCAGTGAAACAAAATTCCATCAGTGGTGAGATGTCCGCGCTGCCTGATGTTCTCAGCTGCAGAACCTGGAGCTGCTGCTGACAAGACCCAGTCCTACAGCCAGAAACACTGTGATCCCACTGGTAGCTAATTGGCCCTCACGAGCTAATACTAGAAAGTTGTTTAAAAACTGTCTTTGCTGAAACCTGTGCAGCCACGGATTCATACCGTCTCTGACATGCAAGAGGTCTGTTTTCAAACTACTGTCAAGTTATGTTATTTTTGCTGAGCGCCCCAATATATGAGGTATTCGCAATCTGTGCAATATGCTGCACTGATAACTAACAAATTTCCTCTTTATTGTTTTAATGCAAAACCCTATTTCAGCAAAAGCTGTCATTTCACAGAATCCAGACTTCCAAAAAGACAAGCCTTTGCTTGCTACTAAAAATATACGGGAAAGTGTAACTTCAGGGAATATCTAACAGTGCCTACAAAATACAGGAAGGGACTCAGATCTGGTATTGGTACCACATTGAAATTCCAATGAACTTCTTACTATGGAAAATACAGTTAGCAGCTGTTCTTCTTTGTCTTCTGACATTAGATTAGTAATTATTGTGTGGCATGTGTGTGCAAATATTTATTTATCATTAGCTTTATGATTATCTTTCTTTTTTTTTACCACCACAGCTATTCAGCCTCACTAAGTCTTCTAACAATTATGTAAAGATGCCATTTGGGAACTCTAAACTGTATGTTTTCTCCATACGTGGCACACCCAACCTCCTGTTCTCACATATACATATAGATGATTGCATCAAATTATCTTATATTTCATGCAGTAAACCAGATTCTAAGAATTACCATATAAACATCAGGTGAAATATATCATAGCTTAAAAGGGCCTAATTAAAATGTATTTATCAAATAACTTTTACCAACTGGAATGGACTGAAGGAGGCTTCTTGCCATTTATTCACATGGAGCCTGGTGTTCTTTTTATCGATGTCAATGGAAACTGAGTGATTCTTCTCTCATGTTGGATTTACTGTAGTATAAATCTACTGGCTTCAGTATAGCTACTCCTGATTTACGCTGCTGTGAGAAGAGAATCAGATCTAGAGTTTATAGCTGAGAATTTGTAAGTGACCATTGAAAAGATAAAATATTTGATATGCATATGGAAGGATGCCTTGCAAAGATAAGTAGTCATTCTTTATGTATAGTTCACTTGGTTTTCTGCTTTGAATATCCAGTCAACGATCATTTATAGCAGAGTGCATATAAATCACGCTTATGAGCTATTAAATCAGGTTTAGGGTAAATTTTCAACTTGCCCTAACTAACATAGCTGAAAAATAGTGGGTATATTTACTCGTCCAAGTCAAGTGGCTACTCACCCCTTTTTAGTACATGTGCACACAAGATCTGAATTTAAGCAAATGCATTTGCCTAAAAACTGTGGAGGGCACCTGGTGATTTGGTCCACATACCTAGAGTTTTATGTGAAAAAATATTTAATTGCATCCAAATACTTTGTTTTTCTTTTAAGATTCAAATTTCCTTGGTAATTTTTTTTTTTTTTTTTAATTTTAGATGAAGTGATGAACTGTCTCCTGGCAGTATAGCAAATTGCAGGCTTATTGGCAAATGACGAGTTTTGCAGATCTATGCAATGTTTAAGAATTCACAGCAAGCGAAGTAACATACAGGTTAGCCTGTAATAAAATTACAGACTCAAAACCATAGCAAGATCAGCTTGATTTAGGTTATTTCTACTGGGGAAAGAAGCACTAACCTATCCCAACTTCTTGTGAAATTTTTGGCTCTCAGCAAAGCTTAAGTTCTTATTTGGTTTTGACAGAAAGACTTCTTCAGTTAGGCTGAAATGCCATCGTGCCATCTCAGTAACAAGTAGCAGTGACTGCTGCTACCCTGTTTGTGGGCAAAGAAACATCAGCAAAGTTCCCGATAAAGTGCTCTTTGTAGGACATCACAAAATGCACAACTTAATGCCCTGAATATACCCCCTTTGTGAGCCAAAGAGGATGACAAGTCTTGATCTGTTGCTTGGTTGATGGGGTCCTGATATGAGTTACATTTGAATGCTAGACCTTTGTATTTAGAGTTTCAGAAAGTGCTATACATACAAATAAATCTGTATGTCAGTGAAGATGTAGCACAGCTATTGTTCATAGTTAAAGATGTGTAATTTTACATAACCATGTGTATGAACAGCACGATACAGTTAGCTTCATATGGGGGGAGATCTGTAATGAGTGGGAAGGGCGCACCAGGTGGGGTAAGGTATGCATAGGAAACAACTCAGCCAGGCATCATTTAATGAAAACTCTTGGCACGGCAATCTTGTTCACAGTTTGATTTCCCTTTGCCTAATACTCCTCTGCCTTCTGTGCCCTGCCAAATTTAGAGCTCTTAAAACCACTTTTCTCTTTCCTTTTTGTTTCTTGTGGGCTCCCACCATTTTTGTATTCCTAAAATATAACATACATATATGTGTATCTGAGAAAGACTTGGTTACTTTTAAAACAACTTAATTAAATTGCTTCAAGTTTCTATCTGGAAACTATGTAATAGTTTACATGGATTTATTTTTAATTGATAGAGAAACAAAATACAAGGCAGATACATTGTGGGTTAAGAGGGGCTATTTCTATACAACAAAACCGATTTACTGTTAAATAAACTGATACAAACTGCAGTATAGACCTTCAGTTGTGGAGTTCTGCTAGCATCAGTGGGAGCTGGGGAAGTTTCAAGCCAGGTCTTTTTCACTCAAATGATGACAGCAGAGGCACATATCATTTATTTTATTTATCAAGGGAAATTTTAAGAGGCCTGATCGCTCAGAAAATGCAGGCCCTTGTCCTCAGCTGTACTGAATAAAATGAGCCTTCACTGAGCTGGAGCGTCATAGTATAGATGGCTGGAGATTCCCCCCAAATGACCACAAACCTTTCAAAAGCTGGCAGCTCACAACACGCTGCTCTCTAAGGCAGAACATTTGTGTTTGGATTCCCAGATGGTCCTTCCCTACCCGTTCTCTTATTCAGGGTATATTTTGAACTGCCAGCAATATTCACAAGACAGCTATCTCTACAACAATAGAGACAGTGCTACTGGGCTAGCTTTTCAAGTCCTGGGAGACATCATAACAGCATCTCTGTCTTGCCTTGTTCCAGGCAGCTGAATAGAGGAATACAGTTAAAAAAACAGTCGAATCAGAATTTTACTACCCAGTGAATGGCTTTAGTCATCCTGTGTAGCATGGTATGCATTCTCAGAGACCTTAAGGGTACTACCTCTGTTCCTAAACACTAGTCTGATGTCAGTAACCAGAATACATAACAAGCTGTTACACCTTCAAGCATATTAATAAGTTAAGGTGACACGCTTTGTGTTTGAAAGACTCCCCTCCAGTGGAAGGGGAGAATTCCTGTGGGGGAAGAATTCACTAATGACCTGAGCAGTTGCAATGTCATGAATTTAATAAGGTTCATATGGCTAAAAACTTAAGTAAACATATGCTTAAAACAGCCAAGTAGGAATGCATGTAATAGCAGTGCTGTGGGGCAGAACTAAAGGATTTTAAGGAAACACTGCTGTTTTGCATAGTGCAGAGGGGAAGCCTCTAAGATCACCCTGTGCACCAACATGTAGCTTTTGAGGCACTTGTTCACTGGAGTCTCAGCTGCTGAAGTCCAGCCCAGCTCCCCCGCCACCCCAATCCCAGCAGGCAAAAAAGCTGGAAGGTGGCTCCTCTCCTGTTTCTGGAGGAATGCTTCCCTTCCTACCCATCTCCAGTGTCTGAGGAATATCCTGCTAATGTGTGATGGGTTGACAGTGACAGAGAGGACCATCGACCATAACAATTATTTGGATCAATTTTTTCCCCAATGGTAAAATGACACAGCAGAAGAAAAGACATTTGGTAGATCATTTAAAATTGAAATGAGGCTAATGTCTTTTATGCTACAGAACTTGTATAAAATAGTCAGGTACATCTGACAATTTACAAAGATACCGGTTTTTGCTTATGCACTCCCTAGGCAGCAAATTATAATAATCTAGAAAATACTCTGGAAGTGTCTAAGCAACAGAAGAGAACTTGAAAACATTTACTATACAACTAACTGCATTAGAATAATCAAATTTCCCTAAATCAAGAGGAAGTATTAAATTAATGGAGCAATAGTTTGACAAGTTTGGCTTCAGTTAGTAGACATAAGCAAAATCATTACTTAAGCATATTGTTAATTATGTTTAAATCAAGAATAAATTGAGTGATAGCTGTTAATTAGGCTTGTGTGGGCAAGAAAATAAGCAATCACATTACAGCAGGCTATAAGTATCTAAGTGTGTTTGCACAATAGTTTTATACACGTGAGATGCAGGTGAGGGAAGTGGGGGCGCATGTGATTGTGGGTGCAGGCAGACTGGGAAGCAGGCACCTCACCTGCTTTGTTTCAGGTCGAAGTTGTTTTATTGTTTAATATAGATGAATGAACAGAGGCTCTGGTTCTGCTGTCAGTTCACTCTGGGCCACTGATTTACCCATTTTTCAACTAGGCATGCCAGTGAGACCACAAAGAGAAGAGTCACAATCTTTATGAAGTGCAGCCCTCACACATACTGTTACAGCCACAGCCAAGGGTCCTGGTTCCACAGGAGCTGATGGCCCAGCAAATGGGAGGAGGGGTGGGTCAGGAAGGGGTAGAATCTGCTGAGTATTTTGGACATTTAAACATGTTGCATCCTGCTGACTCATATAAGGCCATGTAGGTGTTCAGATGGCATTAAAGTTCTTGATAAAAGAAAACTATTTGGGTCTGAAGAAATATAGATCAACTCATATGAAGTATCTTTGTATCCCTGGCTCATTTTCTAACTTCTAAGTCACCCACAAAAGCACTCATGTCCACGTACATTGGTGTTCAGAAACGGTCTAGGAAATGAAAGACGATTACATTAACTGATTGATTCTGTGAACCAAGTCGTACCACACTGCTATTTATATATACAGACTTCTTAATTCAGCAGTTTAGCTAAAAGGACAGAATGGTACATGTGAGCTTGGTATGCTGTGACATCGGTGTAATCAGGTAGACATCAGCTGACTTAATGTCAGCATCACTGTACTTACAGTGGTCAGGACAGCTCTGTAGCTACCATCATCTGTGAAAAAGGTCTTAAGAATTTTGCATTTGAATTGTTAAAATTTCAGCCTGGTCTGACTCATAGTCTATGTAACAGTAAATCAGAAAGTTACACACTTTTTTACCTTCCTATGTCCTTTTACCAAATCCGGTGCAGTGGAATTTCACTCATGGTAAGGGATCATAGTCCTTCCCTGGCCAGTTACAAAAATGCCTTCTGATGCTTCCTGAACAACATTTCTCCAGTAAGTTATAATTCAGAAAGCTGGAGTACAATTTGACTGCACAAAATGAACCAAGCTTAAATACATGAATGGGCTGACATTAGCCTTGGCAATGCACCCATGGTAAAAATTGCCTCCTTTGACAGAAAGAGAATTTGTTTAGCTAACACACAGCATTAAACCTAAAATCCCAAACCTTCCTCACAGTGGACTTCACTGAATGTACACAGTAATGCAGAAGTGCAATTGCACATGACTGCCAGGTCCTTCCTATCTGCAGGCTATTCATGAGACATAACTTAGAATGGGAGGCAGGACCAGCAGCATGATTTGGAAAGTAGCAATATTTAGTTACTGTAAGCCAGTGCTTGAATTTATTTCCAAAGCCACAGGTTCCTGGGAGTCTCTGCTATTAGAGCAGTCACACTCAAACCACACATAAAAATCAGACCAAGGGGAAAAAATGCAAGATATGGCAAGTACTGGGGCCCCATTTAAGAATTATTTGTTTTTCCAACGTGCAAACAATTTAATAAAAATGGAATCTAAAGCACTTATTTATACTGGTATTTCAAGCGGATATTGGATCAATCCTACAGAATATTTTCTACACTGTACTACTAAACAAAGGGACCCAAAAGCCTCAGGTAATCAAACATATTGATTGAAATGGCTTCTTTTCTGTGCCATAAAAAATTACTACACAGAGAACCTTTTTTGTATGTGGACAGGCAGATGACTAAATGGGCTATTCAGAAACAGTTTGGTCTTCTAAAAGAAAGCTCAGAAACTTCAGTTCCCACTAGTCAGTGGGACATAAAAATTCTTAATGTTTCTAAAAACTAGGTCATCAATCTAGGCTAGAAGAGATCTTACTCCATACAATAACAAAAATATTAATCACACACAAACTAGAGTGGTTATTGTAAGAAAACAAAATGTTGACAACCATCATGCATTAAAATTCTCACACATTACAGTGCGTGAATGCATTTTTACATTCTTCTGATAAAAAGTATTTCTAATGTCTGCATTTTAGTTCTTATTATTTTTGTTGCTTCCCATTACATTATAAGGGTAGAAGATAATTAAAGGTTATCATTAAATTGCACAAGTTACAATTTAAAGAAAATGTCAGTCAGTATTAAAGTAGTTTAAAAACTGAATAGACGTTGATAACTAAATTATTATATGGAAACAGTGTTTCTGTGGAGAAAAGACAGCTTCCTCCTCCCCAGCCTCATTAGGCACACGCTCTGTGTTACTTGTGACTTCTTTTTGCGCAGTCTCATTTCTGACCTTTCTTTGTCAAGTGCTCATTGAAGGTGAGGTTTGCATTTATCTACCTGCTGGGCTCCATCTGCTCCTTAATAAGCTCAGACTTAGACATCCTTCTAGTCGCAAGCCTGACAGACACTGTCAGTTTTTGCATGCGCTTTGTTATTTATTGCAAACAGTAGCAGCCTGTAACTATTTAACAAGTTACAGGCTTGTTAAAGCGACAAGTGAGCAGATCTGAGTGTACCGCTCAAGCTCTTTCATGTGACAGAGTTCAGATGCTGGAACTGTAACTTGGCCTTATTGTCCACTTCCCTGTCTGGCTGACAGCACAGCAGGTCCCAGTTTAAGCTTATGCCTTTTCCAGTACGCGGATGTTACCTGTGCTCTGATCAGTTTTGAGCTGGCCAACGAGGGCTGCATTTTCAGAAGGGTTTTGAACGCAGGAACTCAAACTGAGAGCAACAGAAGCTACTGGGGGTTCAAAAGGCATGATGGTTCCTGTATTTGTTAATTGGGAACTGAGCTACTTTGAAAATCCAATCAAAAAACCGATGCACCCAAAATACATGTTGTCATCTGTTACAGTATGACTGCTAAAGATAACAAACACTCAGAAATTCAAAGGGCTCACCTACATATTAACTTAAGAAAAAATAAGACACATTTAAGTAGCTATCACTTATTCAGTTCATTTTTTGGCTACTCTAAAGTATTCAAAACTCCTAAGAAACAAAAATGAGAGTGGTTTAAAAAATATATGGATTGATTCTTTTTTTAACATATGACTTTTACTGTTTTCATATCATATTTCCTTTTTTTTTTTCTCATATATCTATTGAGAATAAGCACTTCTCTTAAAATACTGAAGGGTACATTTTGTATACAGACCAAACAGTAGGACGTGCAGCAATTACATGGAACTGGGAAGCCCTGTTATAGCAGGCTCGTACACTGAGGCAGGGAATAAAAAACCTCCAAAACTCCAGTCTGTACTCCAGCTATTACTAGGAAAGTTTCTCCATAAAATAGGACACAACTTTAAAATAAAAATGTGATCAAGGATGTGAATAATAACCCCTAACATTCAAAGCACAACTTCAATAATCAGTAAAAGTGAGGCAAAAACATTTAAACCCAAGCATAGCTCTTTTTTCCCTTGTAAAGAACCAAGCTCAGCAAAACTAAATTAACTACACATGAGAAAAGAAAGGAATATCAAAATTGGAGGAAAAAGTAGTCACAAACTGTAACATCTATTTGAAGTCAAATGTGAGGAAACAAAATTTTGGTTTGAAAGTATTCAGTGTAAATGTGAATGTCTCTTAAAAAGATCAGAAGGAAAGTAGAATCTTAATTAAATAGTGTTAATTAATGATAATGGGTGGCTCTCTTCAGGAAGAAAACAACCTACAGTTAAACAACGGAGTTCAATTAGTAATTACTATCCAAGGTTTATAAACATTATGCTGTCTTGAAAATGCAGATTCATGGATTCTGATCCCTGCTACCTTAAGGTAAATAAATACACAGTAACTGCAGCAAAATTAGGCATAACTGAAAGTAGAATTTGGCTGTAATCTATTACTGGTAATTCCCACTGCGCTGATTGTGCTATTTCAAGCTTAATCAATGATGTGCTAAGAGGAGAGCCCTATAAAAATGTCAGTGCAAACAAAAGGAAAATCAGGATGATTTCCCCAGTGCTGATGGAGTTCCTGATGCTCTAGATGCTGCTCTGCTAAGCAGCTAAAAACTTTTCTTTGCTACATGTAAAGGAATTTCTTTGCTACAAACTTCACTAAATTGCACAAGATGGCAGGTGTTTCGAAGGCACTTCCCAGGGTGGTCTCTCACCCAGGAAAGTCATAGTTTTCCACCTATTTGTTTCAAATTGCACAACACCTAAGTATAATAATAGTATTTGGAGGAATGTTTCCAACAGATGCGCTAACCGCACACCATTTCTTTGTGCTGCTGCACGCTGCCTGCTGGAGAGCTTACATCAAGCTCAAAAGGAAAGTGGTTGAAATAACAGGAGCTTGAAACCGAGGGCACATCTGTACTACAAACTGTAGCATCGTGCTCAGGCATCGCTGAAGAGGGGTAGTGAAAACTGCCCAGCCAGAGCAGCAAGTATCTCTATGTAAAGGTTATTTTAAAATGTTGTTTCAATTCATATTTTATCTATGGGATAAAGTTAAAATCCAAGGCAAGGCACCAATCTAAACAACCCAACGAAACAGATAAAATGTCAGCAATAGATTTATGATGGATAAGAATGAGAAATCGAAATACTTCAGAAGTTACTCTGCTCTCTTTCTCAGAATGTGTCTGAAATATATGTCTAGCTATAGAGTAGCTTCTCCTAACTGAAAGACCTTGAGTGAGAAGACGTGCTGTCCCAAATATCAGAAGTTTTGGCTTGCTGGAGGGAGGATCTTACTGTGAGAGGTGTTTTCAGATGTCTCCGAAACCCCTTGCACAACTGCACACATCCTCATCCTTGCTTTTGCCTACACACATGCAGTGCTGTAAGATTTTTCAATTTCTGCTATCATGTTGGGTGGTTCCCCAGATGTGAACTACATCTCAGTAAGTAGTGATGAGGAGAAGATTTGTTTTGAAAGCACACTCTGGAAATAAACTGAAACTCTGAAGTAGATGCACATTTAAAAACTCCAGCTGATTTTTATAGGACTAGGCTGTGAAAACACACATTTTTTTTTGCTGGAAGTATTGACCTGCTGCTTTTAGGTATTAGAAAGTCTAGCCGATGATAGCATGGCAGCTACAGGTGATTATACCGTTACCAATGGGTTATTAAATCTCCTTGAAATCGATGCCTCATCTCCCGGAAATGGATTAAAAAAGCTGGGGAGGTACAGAAACACCCAAGGGAATTATTACAGAAGCCATCCCATATTTTTTAAAAATATAATTAACTGTAAAGTAATTTCACTCCACTGAGGCCATAATAGCAGAGACGAAGAGAAGGAGCATTAATTTGCTTTCGTGCCTATTGATTTCTGGAATGTAACTGAAAGAGGCAGGTATTTTTTAGTCCATCTTAAAAAAAAATAGTTTGTAAGTAAAGTTTTTTCAGTGCTCAGAGAGAAAATCTAAACAACATCTAAATGTCTTGTTTTGCTGCGTGCTCCACTCATACTTCGGAGTTTCATCAGTAAGTAGGAATAGTTAGTTAATAGCTCTGAAAATGGGCTGGTCTGTGCTTTGGAGTTTTCCTTCTGACCTAGCAGGAATATTGACTTTACACCACCCCCCCCCTTCCCACTACTGTAATGCTAAACTGATCGAAGGGAGCTCTGCAGGCTTGCCAGGTCACCTACGGAGGCGTGCAGGAGTGCGTTTCACTCTTCATCGCTCCGTCTTTTCTTTTCAGTTAAACTGTCACTATTTTGCAAGGAACACCGAAAACATCTGCCAGCGTTAGTGCCGGTGGGAAGACCTTTCCACCCCGACCAGCAGCCTGTCTGTTTGACAAGGATGTTCCAGCACCCACACAGCAGCCTGGCAGAGAGGAAATTCCAGGAGCACTGAGGCACGGCTTGTGTTGGCCACCGCCGCCGCCGCTGAGGGCTGACACATCCTTTCTTGCAGAGAATGGCTGCCAAGGGGTAGCAGGCTCTACTGAATTTTACATGAACCTGTCAATATAGTACATAACGTTACAATTTCGGAGCTCCTCAATAACTGAAATCAGCAAGACGTCACCTCATAATTTACTGTAACAATAATATCTTATCTGATATTATCTAAAATGTGCTCTTGTTTATACCCTGTTGGTTTTGTTTTTGGAACGTTTCATATACATACAACAGGAACGATGTTGCTGTACCTGAGCCTGCTCCCGGTAACACAGCAGCAAGATTGATTTGAACAGCGGTGTTCTGGCTTTCCCCGTGTCTAAGGACATGTGTAAAGGCAGAAA
This sequence comes from Microhierax caerulescens, assembly GCA_035590215.1. NCBI lineage: Eukaryota > Metazoa > Chordata > Aves > Falconiformes > Falconidae > Microhierax > Microhierax caerulescens. Next base: position 119,830,542 of record JAVJGJ010000001.1, read on the forward strand.
GTTCAAAGAATGGAATTCTAGTCTCAAAATAAACACAAAATCCCTATTGATTTCATTCTGGGATTTAAATGCTAGAAAGACTTAATGATAAAGCACAACATGAAAGAGGAGTTAGTCTGGGCCAGTGCATCTTTTTCCAGACTTGAACCAGAAACAGGTTGTAGTTCAGGCTCCTTTGCGAAGACAATGAAAGAATGGGACAGATGCTTAAAAGTTAAGAGATGGCTTGACTGGACCAGCAGGTCAGTTTTCAAACAAAGTCCCTAGTGTGAGGAATGTGGTGTTTCTGAAACACCATGTAATGATGCTTCTAAGCAGATACTTAATTAAAAATATATTTTGCAGAAAGTAGGAAAGTTATTTCTGATCTTTTCTGAATTGGGATTACAAACACAATTGAACGAGAAGATTTTACCAGGTTTTAACCATCTTTCTTTTGGTTTGACCACATCTAGTAACGCATCAGTTGAGCATTTCCTCTTTAAACAAAATGAGCTTTGCAACTCGGTGCCATACTATCCTTGGTTGTACTGCAACCACAATTCCAGAAGAAAAATTCTGGTTTGGTTATTTCAAAAGTCACCTTCTTTCTGTTACATTAATCTGCCAAAGTCCAACTGCTGCAGTTAAACTCACTCCTACAATTTATCTCACACATGCACACACAAACACACACAGAGTCTCTCT
>JAVJGJ010000001.1:119831328-119859160 GCA_035590215.1 Microhierax caerulescens
CAGAGTCTCTCTCTCTCTGTCACACACACTATTCCAGCTGGCTTATTTTTGGCAAGTAATAGATTTTCCTTCACACCTAAACCTGTGTTTTAATTTTAGTTCACTCTCTTTCAAAACCAGAAGGCTGCATTCTCCGTAACTCTAATTTTTGTTCCATCTGCAACTGAACTGCAAGGTAGATATTCAGTGTTATGATAAAGTGAAGCACTTAAGGAAAAATTTGTATCAAAAGTCTTGTTTCTCAGAAGTAAAAGCTAATACACAGTTTTGGGAAAAACATTACAGTTGCAATCCTGTGCACATAATGTGACTATTTATCATTGTTGGGCACTTCTGACTGGATGATTCAAGATTTACTTCATAGTTTCAAGACATTTACAAGAAGATAAAGGAGAAAGCATTTGGTAAAAGATGATCCCATACGTTATAAATAATGACTTCTGTGGTGTCACCATAAAATATCTTATAATAATGAACCAAGGTGAATAATTCACACAATTTTCTATTGGCCTGAAAAATTAGATTATTTTTTAGGAGCTAAGTGAACAATAAATTCCAGTTCCAAATGAGCAGCACTGCAGATAGTTTGCAACCCTTATGCAAATACCCACATGAGTAAGGGAAATAAAGGCCAACAAAGTGAACGTTGCTATACTCCGCACACATATAGTGTGTCAAAGCAATATGACCACATAAGTCACTGCAGGGTATGCTCCACCAGTTTAATAATTTTTAAAGGCTTTTACAATAATTTTCAAATGCCCCCAAAGTGGTCTGTCCTTTCTATTAGAATTATAATTACTATTCCAATGACAACTTAGAGCACTGCAATCAACTGGTTTGCTCGTGCGTTCTAAACTTCTGCTTCATTCTTCCATAGAGGGTTATTTTCCTCAGAGAGCGGTTGCTGCCCTAAGTCGTTCAATAAATTTGAAGATTTGTTACTGCATTCAGTAGCAAATACATTATTGTAAAATACACTGTAGGTGCAACTAAATAAAGGTAGAGGCTGAAACTTTCCCTTTTTATTGTCAGCAAGAATGACACGGTATATGGAAAGCTCAGAGGTTAATACACTAATAAAAGCAAAGTCAACCCCAGTGATTTGGTCTGATACATTGTCTATTAAGTCTGTGTAACTCTATCCAGAAATAAATACCCTATTTGTTGGAATAACGAGTACTTGTAGCAGTGTCCTTCTTGTGACTTGTTATATACAAACATGAAACTGCCTATGAAAGACAAACAAGGAACCTAAAGAAGGAAAATTCCTGTCTGTTTAAATAACCTTCATATTTGCAGGATTACACCCCGAATGTGAAAAAGGAGCCTACTTAAAATAAAATGTCAATCTACAAAATTAAAGGAAATAATTTTTAAGCATTATCTGCTCATTGTTCAGGAAACTTCATTTTAGCCTGCTGCATTCTGGAATTACGTCCTTCAGTCTTTAGCACTGGAGAAAACCTAATATTCACTAAGCAGGAATGAAGCATACATTAACTTTGGCTCCCTGTCATGCACCCTCCAGCCACTCAGTGTATCTAAAAGTTTCCAGTGCACAGGGATGCAGGCTTAGTCCCCAGGGATATTAAATATTTCTTATGAGTTAAGCAGATAAAATGCTTTCTAATAGTGAGTCATTTCAGTCACTAAATACTGAGATACAAGGACTAAATCAACACAGGAAAACTAGTCTGGGAAGATCAGTTCTTTTGGTGCCTCCAAAGATCTTGTGTTTGGGTTATTATTCAGATCTCATGCACATCATCCAGCCCAAATTTTTAGGCAAAAAACTTATGACAAACTTTTGTGAAATGGTGTAATTTACTGTTGAAAGATAAGTTTAATACATTTAATTTGGACATGCAAAGTGAGGCTGCTTTGGGCATTCAAGGGTGGGAAATCCTTGCAATTCTGCTTTATCTATATCTATATCTATATCTATCTATCTATCTATCTATATCTAAAGCTTTCATCTTTCTTTCAACTGTAGGAGTGATTAGAGCTTGTGTATATTGTCTAGGTAATGAATCTCGCTTCCAGTTTCAGCACTTAACTTCATAGATTGCACCTAGCTGTACTGATAGTACCAAAACTACTGTAATGTGTTTTTCAAAATAAAGAATGTGTTTCTAAAACATGCTGGTGCAAACATGTGCCCTGTGCTACAGGGTTTACACCAAAATTCCTTTGTGATCTAACTGTACATCTGTACATCAGGTGCTACTTAGACGGAATTAATTTATGCCACATCACTGTGAAGAATTCAAGAACAGGTATAAAAATATTTATTATTCTTTTAATCTCTTCTGATAGCATAGGTATTATTCTGTGTTCAATTGAAACAATAAAAAAATGAAATTACAGAAAACCACTTGGAGTTTAAGCTTGCACAACTATTCTGTCATGGTGGAGAACCCCTTAATACCACTGAGCAAGGGACGAGAAAGATTATTACAGCTGAATTACCAACTCTGTTAGTTAACATTGGTGGTACAAAAGCAGTTCTTGGTCACCAAGTTGGCATGCCAACTCCACTTCAACATGTAAAATGGGCTTTTCCAGCATGGAAAAGAGGTATCAATGCCAAATAATTTCAAAGGGTCCTTAGGAATGTCATTCTTCCTTGTGGCTTTGGAATCCCTCTGCTGCGACGTGGTCGGAGCTGCAGCTGCTCCCAGTGCCTAGGGAGCCAGGTGCAAGACTGCCATCTGCTACTGGGGGGGGACAAGAGGCTCCTTTGCTTTCTCTTCTCAGTAGCACAGAAAGCAGGTTTTTATTCTTAATATTTAGCTGTTTTCTACGTAGCTGCAAGATATACCTACGTGACTCTTCGTGTTTGAGGTCTGCTTATCTTTGCGTCGCAGATTGGCTGGAGGAGGGATAGAGACAGTCAGAATTTAATTTCTGCAACTGAGACACTCATCTCACTGCATGTCAATACACGGCAGCAGTTGAGCGGAGCACAAACCAGGAGGTGTAATACCATGCACACGGTGGCCTCCAGCAACAGCAAAGCTGTTTAATGACCAGCACGTAAAGCTGCACACTATGAGCTCTCAAATTCCAATGTTGCATCAATAACTCCGTCAGTAAGTAGTATTTGGGTTAATAAGAGTATCAGCTAACTGACCACGGACTTTGGTCGGGGTGCAAACCCCTTCCATAGGGCCTGCCTATGGCTCTTTATACAGTTTTATACTTTTTTCATTCTCCCTCTTCTGAAGCCCGCATTACTAACATCTTATTTTGACATGTAAACTTGTATCCATGTTTAGGTTTTCTGCTAAAAAAGAATTTCCTCAGCATTTCCTCAGCACTAGGCAAGAAAACTTTGCAAGTTTCCCTTGAAAATTAAAAGCAGAAGTGGTTTGCTTGAGATAAATTCTCTAGATCTTGGCTTGGCTACAGAAACAATTCCAGGAGAAACAGCCTTCCCCCCCCGCCCCCAATCTAACACTTGACAGTAGGAAAACAATTCAGTACAAACAGAAGCTTTGTAACCGCCAGGAATGAAATCCTGGCTTCACTGAAGAAAAAGAGACTTCTGCCATCGATGTCAGTGAAGCTAAATTTTCTTTCCAGGTCATTTGAATCCATGTCTCACAGCTGGTTGCCCAGGTCTAGAAGCACCACAGAATGTTTTTTGGCAGTTGGATGCTACTAGAATACCCAGTCTGCCTGCTACTTTGGCCAGTGAATTTCATCAAGGCAGAGCTAGTATCACACAGAAGCAGGCTGCAGTCTGCCAGCGCAGAGAAATTGCCCGTTCAGAAGAGGACTTTTCCAGGTTCATGGGCATTACCAATCTGTAGTTACGGCTGTTTGTGCCTGGAGTCCCAGTCCAGCGGCAGCTCGTTCTGTTGATGAACACAGCATCTGCGTGATGCACAGCTTCTCTAAGGAACCACCGCTTTGTTATTTAAATAACACTAAAGGTAAACACAACTGCTCACAACTCTTATTATTTACTGACCCTAGGCATGAAATAAAGCATGTTTTCTGTGACCATGGTAGGAGATTACAGCAGGGTTTATGTGGAACATTTCCACAATCAGCAAGAGATTTTTAGGAAGAGAAGTGGTTAGTGCTAACCCAAAAAAGTCAGTAAGCCTTCTGTTGCTTTTAGTTCTTTAAGGTGTTGAAACTATTAACCATTTTTGCAGATACTAAAACTGAGTTTTTCACAGAATCCTGAGGAAGTTAGATACCATTGAACTGCAGGAGGGATTTGGCATCCTTTTTTTTTTTTTAAAAAATAAAAATAGCTAAAACATGAATTTTTGGGACTTAGAAGTCTTGGGAAATAGAGGGATCTCTTTTATCCTAAAAATATAATTTAATGATATCCTAGATGCATCAAATTATGAAGCACCAGGACAGACCCAATAACTTCAGTAGATGTTCTACAAACTATAAAGAATATTTCCAACAAATTGTTTCTCCTGCAGTATTTTCTCCTTTTGGACTTCTTAAAATCTCATTCACAAACCTTTTTTTCATACTGATATATTATCCTTCTTCACATGAGAAAAAAACCCACCCTGACCTATGTGCAGTGACTAACACTAAACCTTTCAAATCGCTTACAGATGTTCATTAGTTTAATTCCCTTTCTCATCGTTGCTGGTCATTAAAACCACTGTCCTATTGTTCTTCAACAAAAAGTACATTCAGGCTATTCATGCGTGCACAGGTACTATTTGCCAGAATGTTCACTCTGTTATTTCCCTGTATAGAATACTATGAGGAATAAAAATAGTTTCAATAGTCTATAGCCCAAAACCTTAGAAGAGATGTAAGAAAATGTGTGTGTGTGATCAAGCTACCAATGCAGGAGTCTGGAATGACTGTGGGCTTTGAATCTGTATGGATTTTTTGTTGCTACCTCTCAAGTTCAGAAGCTTTTTCACACTTCAAAGTGTTTTCTTTTAATTAAGTTAGGACAGGTTTTTTATTTTTTTGGAAAACTCTCAGAAAACAGGATTTGGAAAGATCTCTTGAGTTTTCATGTTAGGAAGTTTATCAAAAGAAACTTTTTCTTTGTATCCATTTTGTTTGGTAAGTTATTGTGGATGATCTTGCCAAATCACATATTTTCTACTCCATACTTTGCAAAAGAAATAGCCATTTATTGTAGAAAGAATATAATGTTTAATGCAGTTGGATTCAGCGCTGCTCTGGCCATTTCCCTTCTCATTCGCATTTCGCCTACAAGTTCTCTTTAGACCTGTATAGACCTGAATTAGTAAGCATAAAGTAAAGGAAACAGAAAAGCACCTTGTTGAAATCTGAAGTTACTGCTTACAGCTTAGCTTTGGCTGCCAAAAACATGAGGTGCTGCTGGAGAGTCCTTGAAATCCATCAGGATTTCTGCAACCATTTCTGAGTTTAGACAGTTCAGATGAGTTTAGACACTAGAGTGATAGGTGGCTGCAGAGCTACAAATAGAGTGCTGTGCCAGGAGAATTGTTTCTGTCCATTTAGCCATCATTGACTCAAGATTTGGACATTGAAGGGAGCAAGCTCCTCAGCTGCCATTGAATTTCAATTAGAAAATGGTACCCACCTCCCCTAGGGACTTTTGACCCTAACTCAGCCTAAATTGTTCAGACCAAAGCCAATGAGTGGTCAACTGCGCATCAGCTGCTCTGGAAAGCTCTAAGCACCTCTGAATTCTCAAGTACATTTTAATGTACTCCTTCACATGGACCTGTACAGAGGCAGGATCAGCTGCCTCTATTTACTGAGCTCCCTGAAGGAATTTGTGAATGAGCTGCATTAAGAGGCTGCTGATGCCTTGTGGGAAATCTCTGAAACACATTTTGTTTGGAATTGATTCCTTATGTGCCCTGTAGCGTATTTTCTCTGTCTCTTTTCTTTTGCACTGGAATCCTTATGAGAAAAGTTGTTGTCTTTTTTGGGGCAAGATTTCCATTACTGTCTCATCTCAGACTGAATTTCCGTGTTTAAGTATATTCTGTTTGAAGCAGCAATTAATGCAAGCTCTATTCCCCAGAAAGAAGAGGTTGGGATTTTTTTCTCAGGGAGGATGAATGGAAAGTATAGGAGGCTTGCATCTGCTCAAAAGTTCTGTCCGCTTATCTTGCTTAGGATGCAAGAGAGACATAAGAGAATGAGGAGAAGTCTGTTCCCTGCCTTGTAGATCCCAGCTAGGAATTTTCTAATGAGGAATTTCAGTATTTCCCAGGATGACCTAAGAGGGTCTGAAAGTAAGGCTGTATACTGCAGTATTGAAATATGACATATAATTGGCATTATTTAATTTATTTTAGGTTTGGTTTTTTTTTTTTGGTTTTTTTTTTTAATACAGATAGCACAGCACAGTAAGTGCATTAGACATTTTGGGATTTTACCATCTCACATTTCACTACTGTCATCGCAGTTTATCAGCAAAACAATGTTTTAATAAGAACGAGCCAAGAATATTGGATGGGATCCAGGTCCCTAAATGGATTTTTCCTCTTTCATTTGACTACAAATGCTATGGATGTGGCCAGACAAGCTATGTCTTCAATTACACATAAGCAAGCCCATCTTCCTTAGATTATATTCTGATTACTGTCAGAAAATATTAGTCCTCCTCAGTGTAAGGTGGCAGAGGAATCATGTGCATGCAGCCCATGGCAGTGTTTATGCACCGTCGTGACAGAGAAGAAGTTGGGGCACTGGTCTGACAGTCACAGGCGCACAGGCTTGGCCAGCTCTCCACAAGGGCTGTCCGGGAAAACTAAATCATCGATGCTGTAATTAAAGTTAATACAGAACCAGGAATATACACTTAAATCAGGACTAAACCCTTACCACTTAAAACTTCATTTTAGAGGTGAAACACTTAATAATGAGGATAGAATGACACAAAGGACTACGATTTCTTAAAGTTTTGGTGTTAAGGGTAACAATGACCACTGAAGAAAATAATGGCAATTGCCTTACAAAGTTAGATATGTGCATATATTTCTGAACATGAAATTTTATAGCTGGAGGAAAATCTTCCCTTGCACAAAATACACAAAAGAATAATGATAACTTTTAAATGATAGAAATTATATTTTAAGATTAAATTCCAGTCTTAAATACAATAGATAATACCGGTGATTTGTGACTGTGTGTAATTAAAAGGAGAAAGATCTTCTTCACCTTCACTGATAGCTGTTAGAGAAAATCCCAGGTGGTAGCAAGAGTAACAGCATTTGGCACTTTGTAACTGTGAAGTCTAATAAAGAACTGCTTTATCTTGTATTTACTACAGAGTTTCATAAAGCTGAGCTGAAAGATCTAGTAGCTTTATGTTTGTTCAAAAATACCACATGATATTTAGAGGTGTGTTACTAGGACTAAGCTGCTCCTGTTGCCTAATACTGCACAATAGCTCCCATTGGAGCTACTATTGAAATAAGACCATTTTCTAAAATAAATGAAGAAAAAATGCATAAAAAAACATTAAAGCATATGAAGCTAAACCACTTCTGTTGGAGTATTACCTGTATAGCTGATTGCCCAAGCAGTTAAAGATTTATGCCTTCATTTTGAAGTTGCTCAGTACCTTAAGTGTTACTGTGTGTTTAATAACGAATGCCTAAAGCCACTGGGGGACCTATTTGCACAGCTACCACAATGATTTTTACCCTGTCCTGGTTTTACAAGGAATGTCAGTGTTGCAAGCACATGCTGTTCAGATAGACTGAAGTGCAGGAGTGCCAAGTTCAGGAAACTCTAATTTTCCAACAGGCACATATAATCCCTTTTTAGCCAGTGATTTCAGTTTTCACTGAGCTCTTACACTGAAAATATTTACTGTTTTCAAACCATTACTTTGCAAAAGTGTAAATGATAATTTTGAATCATTCATCTTCAATTAATTCAAGCTTTTAATTTCAGTTTTTTAAAAGGTTACTGGCCTCCAGTGACCATAAATATTAATTTGATTTTTACATACATATCTGAACCTTTCCAAATCATGGCAAGTGTAAGGACCTCATCACCTATAATCAACACTCAAGAATAAAAAAGTGCTCCATTGGTCCTGAGAACGTACTAATAATTTAATCTTTTTGAAGTATTTTTTCATTAATAGAAAGATAGATTGTAGAAACATAAATAAGGATGCAAAATCAGTGTAACATTAAAAATTACTGTAAAAAGGACAGAGAAAGGGGATGAAGAGGATGAAAGAGGACAGAGTGGAAGCAGGGTGACTGGAGTCACAATTCCAGCCACCTGTGGACTGCTCTGCGCTGCTTATGGCCACCCCATACCCATTACTTGCTGTAAACAGCTGCTTGGTGTGTTTTGTATACTCGGGCCTATTTTTCACCTTTCAGATGTTTGGGTTTTGGTTTAGCTTCCTTCAGTATGTGCAGTACTTCTTGTTGTAAAGACAAAGTCCTGGGCTGCTCTGCAATCCTCTCTTCTTGTTCCAGTCGTTGTTGAGCACCTTGGGAGCAATTCCTTGCTGTACTTTTGATATACGTGCCAAACAACTGTGAAATCTCCAATCAGCACTAGATCTTCAAATGGCCTGTGCTGTGGCTGGTACATTCAAACTCCATCCTGCTTTCACCTGTATGAGTTAGCCAAAGCTTCTCTCTCTGAGCCAAGAAGGTCCATCGTTCCCTATGTGACTGCTGTCTGCACAGCTGAGGACCAGAAGCGCTGCCCAGCTCAGTGGTTCACTGAACAAACTTTGTAATTCTGGACAAGTCCAGATCTGGTGCAAATTCAAAAATTCTATCACTTCTTGATACCTTCCTCCTCTCTCTGGAAGCAGTGCTTAACAAGGTAGACCAGTGAAGATCTCCCTTTGCATGAACAGTAGTTGCTTTACCCTCCTTATTATTATTTTGAAACAGTATTAACAGTTCTGCAGTGTTTTTCTTTTTCTCCAGTGACATTATTACAGATTTTCACCCCAAACTGGAGTGTAAAATTCTGGAAATGTTTTAGTGACTTTGAAACATAGCTTTGTTCTCAAAAATACCTGCGAGGTACACGCAGTTAGGGCTGATGGACTCACCAAAACCAGCCATGTACCTGCTCGTGGTTTTTACCGCTTATGTATTGCTTTGATAAAGCCCATCCGACTGTTGTCAGGCAAATCCTCCAGCATCCTCACTTTCTGCTGGCTCCAAACTGCACATACAGTGGAACATATTCAAGACCAGCACAGCTGCACTAAACTCAGAAAAATTACACCAGCAATTATGTCTGTCCTTTCAGTCTGCTTTTTACTACCTTTTAATGTGATTCATGTTTCTATTTTGTTTTTATATCTTGAGGTATATTCTTTTTCATGATTGATTTAGTCTTCTATTTTAGAAAAATAGAATGGCAACATGATTCTTAAGCTTATACAAAACTACACACAGTGACAAGCCAGAAACATGAGGCCAGAAAGGAAACATCTGAAATTACTATCTCACTTTTGAGTCCTGAATATTACCTTCAGTCAGAAGCACTAAGGCAAGGAACCAGTGGCTTCTATTTTTCAAATAAGTGTTTTGGAGAAGGTCTTCACAGAAGAATAGTTTACAAATTTTTTACTTATTATTTATGATAAATGTTTAGTGACTTTTATCTCAGCAGCAAATTCACTCTACCAGTTACTGTGGCACAATGTAAAATAATATTACAGTTTGCTAACATTAATTTATCTTGATTATTCTAATGATTTTATATTTTTATTGGTACACTGGATTGCAAAAAATGCAGTATAATTTAATTTTTACCATCATATGTAGAGAAACCACTGGAGGCATTAAACTGATGAAAGAAGAGTTATGCTAATATCACAAAAAAGGATGCAAAAATGATTTATGTTACTTTCTTCTCCCATTTGCAGTTCATTAAGTCACTGTCTTCTTGTAATGACCAAGTGAAAATTAAAGTACTTCAGAGAAGAACTATAGGTTCAAGCATCATTAGAGGAAGAGAAATGGGTTCTTTGATGAACTTGACTGCAGAAATCTATATAGCACAACTTAATCAGACTGCGCATTGATCTTTGATGCTAGAAGGCAGGCCTAAGATTGAACAAATCTTTTTAATGCATATTTTTCCTTTAAAAAGTAGCATATAATGCATGAGAATGATTTATATTTAATATACTTCAAGTTTATAAGGTATAATGGTACACTGCACTTTCTTTTTTACTCACTGCAAACTGAAATTTAGAAAAAGTAGGTACCTGTAAGGTTATGTATTCCCTTATATATTCTGTATTACGTAGGATCTACGACTTTGGGAAATGGCATATTGTTTCTTAACTAATGAACTCCCAAGTCACTCAAAACACATAATTTACACTCCTTTGAAACAAACAGTACTTTGAAACAGTCAGTAGATAGCTGTAGATGGTAAAAATATCTTCAACTTATTTACTGTCTCTCCTCGAAAGAGATTTTGTTAACAACTTAATCAGATGGTAGATTGAATTCCATTCAGATATTTGCAATGCCTCTGATTTTGTAAGGTTACTGCAGGGCTGCAATCTGCAGAATTTGGTCCTCTGGAAAGAATACTACCGGGTTGCATGCAACACTGCGGTGCAGTGTAGTAGTGATTCTGCTCCAACAACTCTATTAGTGTTCAGGAGAAAAATGCCTACTTCTAAATTCGTAAAAGGAAGATGGAAAATTAGAATGTAAATGTAAAAGGTTTAAAGTTTTTTTCCCCTACTGAAATAACAAAGATTAATACTCCTCTTCCTAAAATGATCATAAAACTTTTTATAATAATAGGCCATAACATATCATAGCATGGTTTGTGTTGGAAGGGACCTTACAGATCACCCAGTTTCACCCCCCTGCCCTGGGCAGGGTCACCTCCCACCAGCCCAGGGTGCTCCCAGCCCCGTCCAGCCTGGCCTTGAACCCTGCCAGGGATGGGACACCCACAGCTGCTCCGGGCAGCCCGTGCCAGCGCCTCAGCACCCTCACGGGAAGGATTTCTTCCCAATACCTAATCTAAACCTATCCTCCTCCATTTTAAAACCATTACCCCTTGTCCTATTGCTACAGGCCCTACTAAATAACTCAGGGGTTTATATATACTTTCTTCCCAAAGGAAACTTTAGTACTGTTCATACATAAATCAGTTCTCTTCTAGGGCTGTATTTCACATCTTCCACTTGTTTGTTCCATTTCCAAAAATTAGAAGTGCTAAACCAGCAATAACAGATTTTAATGTGTTTAAATTTCTTGTGAAGTTCAGAGGTTAACCCACTCTGAAAATGTTGTCACTACTCTAGTTCACTACTTTTTTTTTTTTTTTTTCTATTGGGTGTCAGTGTAGACACAGCAGTGGGAGCCGAATGCATTGCTCCTATATGTCACTGTAAGACACCTGTACTAGGACAAGACAGAGCTTTCTGAGCCTCCAGTAGTTTGTTCCAATTATGTGTCATGCTCAAGAATCTTCCTCGAGTCGTCATCTCAGAGGAAAATCCCTCCAGTAGATCAAGTAATTTCTAAAGGATATTCTTCCTTTTCTCCCATGAAACTATTTTTGCTAGTCAGACAAACACATAGGAAATTAAATAAATGCTTCTAAAATTACCGACTCCTTTTTCGCTTTCAACTTCTCCAATTCCCCCTATTTCATTCGCTGCTGAACATGCCTGTTTGACAGAGCAATCCCTTCTCAGCATAAACCAATACAGTCTCGGCAACAAAGCTGCTAGGTATTAAATACAGGATGATGGAGATAATTTTTAATCAGGTTAATGTGCTTTAATTACTATAAATTAGATTTCATTTCTCTAAGCAATCAAACAGTATTATTTGGGCTATTTAAAACACAAACTCTTTCAACAGTCCAAGTCATTTAGAAAACAGATATATCAACAGAAGTACGTCATTGTTCTTGATATGCCAGTAACTTTATGCATTGAGTAGCATTTTTCTGAGAAAACTAGTCTTACAAACCCCATGAAATTGAATTTTAATGCTCATCAATAACAAGCCTCCTAAAATGGCAAAGAAACAAAGATCCAGCATGAACAAACAGCAAAAGCAACCTACTCATATGAAAAATTAAGTTCTTACAACGGTTAAGTACTGCCTGGGAGCCATCCCTCTTCTATGTTTCCAGTGGATTAAGAACTGTCAGCAGCACACTCCCACCAAGTCCTCCAGTTAGATTCCCTTGGCTGGATCTTTGCGCCAGTGCAACCTCTTTAATTTTATTTGAGTTCAGCAAATGCACTCCACAGGACAGATGTTTATGCCAGTGAAGACACATTTAATGAGCAAAGTGGTTTTATCTAGAATCATCTCAACAGCTGCAATTTCAGACAACAGGAAAACACTCTGCAAATGACATTACTGATCTGCCGTGACACATTTTGCCCCAAAATACCCTACACTTAGTCTTTTTTGTCCAAATTAGATGTTGAAAATAGGTATTTTTTTCCCCCCTTCGAAATGGGTATCCAAAACTTGCCTAAATATAAACCTAACTAAGCCTGACCTTAATCTCAAGCAAGGGCGCACGTAACAGACATGAAAAACAAATCCCGTGTGTGATGAGTTTGTGTGACGGAGGGCATAACAAACACCTTACCACAGTTTAATACAAAAATCAAATGGAAAGTTTTTGTATCTAGATAGTGCAAAATCTTGATCTGCAGCAAGCAAGATCTTGCTTTCTAGCTAAAGCAATGATAAGCCTCGGTTTTACGCACTTACTTTCTTTTTGTAGATGAAAACAACAGATAAGCACTCTGAAGGTATAGAAAAAAGGATGCCCCAGCAGCTTTCCTAACTGTTCTGGACTTACACATATTTGGCATAGTGTGTTGTTAACTGAACCTCTGGAATACAAATGGGATGGGAGCAGAGAAGACTTAAAGCTCTTGCAATATTTAAACCCAAATATGTGTAAAATAAAAGTGCAGAGATGGACATGAAGTGATTTATAAACTGAGAAATTACTTTTAAATTGCTTAATTCTTGCCTGGATTCTGATAATCAGTAGTGTTGTCCTTGGTTCTCATCTTCTCCCCAACTCCTCTCCTGGTTTGTGGGAATAAAGTAAAAGATTATACGAAAATCCCTCCATTTACAGTATGTCTGAGGATGTGAAAACTTCTGTGATCTCCCACTTGCTGTGTAAACCTCCTCAGATTAAGTGAATTTCCAAGAGGCAGACACGGTCAGCATACGGCAGTATAGCAGTTTTGGAACTCTGCTATTAGAAGATTGTATGGATGGTCTTTGCCTTTGGTGGATGTCAGTACTGTTGGTACCAGTGTTGATGGCTGGACTAGAGAAACTGAGTTAGCTGGCATCGCAGGGTCACTGAGGTGAATGCAAGAAGAAAATACTCAGGAGACCCAACAAGAAAACCTGGCAAGCTGAACATACGTTTTTATTTTCACTTTGGCAATGATGCATGGAGGAGTATCTGCAGTATTTAATATCCAGGCAGAAGAGCATGTGAAATCAATAGATAGATTGTAAGAGTATATCATGGACCTCCTGTATGTTCTCTGTCAAGTATGTTTAAATATTAAACCCGTCACTATCATGGGAGAACTATATCTCTGCTGTACAAGCCCTCCCTGTGATTCTATGATGCTATTTCACTGCTGCAAGTGACAATGACAAAGTTTCCCACTATCCTTCTGCCTCCTTCCATCATCATGGCCTCTTTGTATCTCTCTGTAACACTTGTGACTACTGTTTTGTTAACAGATTTTCTGAATATTATTCATGATCAACTGAATTTGAAAGAATACAATATTTGTATTGCATAATAAAAGAGAGGATAATTTTTATAGGTCTTATATGTTAGGTAATCAGCTTCACAGATGATCAAAGATTAACTTTAAATGGATGCTGCTAAGAAAGATCTTCAGTCTTAAATCAGCTTTTCTGCTTTAAACCTTTCTCTTTAATCCTTAGCTTCAAGTAATTTTATAAATAGATAAAATTGGAAAATCTTTTAAACTACAGAAGTATAATATAATCGGATGAGCCTCAGTGCTATCTTTTCTTTACTTGAGATAACTGTAAGAAAACATAAGTGGTTTGTCCTCTTATAAGCAGCACTGTACATCAGCAGTGACATAAAATTATTAATAAACAAAACCAGGATCATTTTTAACAACAAACTAAATCAACATAAGTCCTTTTTCCCAGTTACATAATATTTCAGAGTTGTTTCTATGTTAGGCTTTAAAGCCGAGCTGTACAGTAACACCAGCACCTTACCAGTACACATGTGCTACCCAGGGAGCCATTTCAGCTGCAGCAGCTGTATCACCGGCTGCATTGCTGCTGCACCGCACAGCACTGGTGTGTATGCAGCTGGCCCAAAGGCTGGAAGGTGGTACAGCAAAGATAACCGGCTGCAACAATTATCTTGCACGCAGCCTACACGCTCCTGCACTTCGACAAGTATCAGCCAGATGAAG
The DNA here is from genome assembly GCA_035590215.1 of Microhierax caerulescens. Lineage (NCBI taxonomy): Eukaryota > Metazoa > Chordata > Aves > Falconiformes > Falconidae > Microhierax > Microhierax caerulescens. The sequence continues at coordinate 119,845,769 of JAVJGJ010000001.1, forward strand.
GCTAAAAGATTGTTTTTCTCAGAAGAGGTTTTGACTTGTTTGGTTTTTTTCAGTTTATTCAGATGTTAGGGCTCAGAGTCATCTTGCCTTATTTTTGCTATTTAATACCAAATTATCTTGCTTTAGACTAATAGTCTGGACTACCACTGTATTTGGAGGACAGCGACAGGTACCTACAAAGTGTAATTTGTTCACCTATCTTTTATGATGATGTTAGAGTAGGAGGAATCGTAATTCTGGAACTGCCCATCTCTCTGCATTGATGTAGCCTAAGTGAAACTTGATGGTTACAGTTACAGGAGATTAATCCCACTTGAGGAATCAGATCATTTATTCAGTTGCACTAGAATAAATCTGGAGTACTTTGAACTGCATTGCTCAGTTTATGCTGTGTGACCCATGCCAATTCAAACCTTAGAATGCTTCAATCAACTTGAAATATACAACTTATTAAGAAAAGTTTAAAACCAGCTTTTATTTGAAAACATTTCCTGAGGTCCTTGCCAATTTGTGCAGTTTCATATTCACAGCAATAAATAACAAAGGCAATAACAGTAAATTGCTATCACTACTGTGAAAAAAATCCATATAAAATGAGGGAAACTGAGTGTAAGAAGTGTTGTTAAATGAAAAAAGTAACTGGGATTTGGAAAATACTTTGTGCCAGTTATAATTACTTTTAGCTTTGCTGACAGCAAGGTAAGTAAAAGGTAAAAAATTTTCACATTAAAATGTGATCTCTAAACCCACAGTATTCTTGTATATTGAATTGGTAGACCTGATTTTACCAATATTTAAATTGTGTTTGCAGTGATCTCAGGCCACTAGTTTCAATGCAGTTACTCCTGATTTGTACGAGTATAAGTGAGAATACATTCCTATGCTCTTCTTTGTTTTGACAGTATGCATATCTTTCCATGCAATTTAAATAATCAAATCCCCTTTCTTCCTTACGTATCGGTCACATCTCATGAAGACAGTGAATTCTTTACAACTCCAGTAAACAGCAGAAAAGGCATTTAGAAGAAAAACTACACATAATCATTAAAAAGACAGAGCATAAAAAACTACCAGAGCTGCAGGGCAGCAGTAATATTCACAGACAAACTCTACATTTGTATTCAGCAATAAAAATAAAAACAGATAGAAAGTGTCACAGCCGGTGCTATGTAGGCTAGACCTGCAAAAAACAGACTTGAAAGAGATGCATATAGATGGTTATAAACTGGTTTTTTTTTTTTTAATGTCATTAATAAAAACAAAAATTGCTCTGAAAAATGCTATAGAGCCCACTTAAACATTTTAGGTTAAAACATTCAAGATGAACGTTACAAGACCTATGTTGCTAGGAAGAATGAATAAAGTAGGGTTGAGAGAAATTTCTAATGGAAAAGTAAATGCATTCTGATGTGTGTAACGGACACTGGTGTGTACCAGTGTGTTTATAAAGACTTCTCAGCTTGCAGCAACCATTGATTGGTACAGTGAGAGAGCAACTAATTATTTTAACTGAATATTTTTAACCTCATGTAATAACAAAGTTAAGGAGCATCACTCACAAGAAAGCAAAGGAACAGGGGCTTCCTGTCAAGGCCATAGTGACTTTCATATTCTCTCCGAGTGCTTTGGGTACACTAGGAAAAAAGATCGGTTTGTGAGGCTTCTTTGGGATGGTTCCTCATAGAACGCTTTGTCCAGCTCAGTTTTGAGACCCTCAACTAAGAACAGCATCTACTGTTTCATATGGGGGACTTCTTTATAGTCTAGAAGCTTGCACTATTGCAAAGATTTTCCTGATACTCAGCTTCAATCTTCTATTAATTTCTCCCTGTAACTCCAGTTATATGGTACTTATGGCTCAGCAGTGTAATCCAGGATGACAGTCTTAAGTCTTTCCTTTTACAATTTTACTACCTTTTTATAATTAACAACCTGCACAATTCTCTAAGGAGATACTGAAGTTGCCTATCAGAAAAGACAAGACATTTCAGTGCCTTGGGATTGTCACCTGAGGCAATAACCTGTTACATATTGCCCCGCTGAGTAAGGGTATGCTGACAGGCACAGGAGCTGCCATCCCACTTTTATAACTCTGCCCATGGTAGCATGATTTTTGTTGTTATAATACACATCTAGGGCTAAATTGGGCTCTGGTTCCCCTTTTCAGAGCCATGGGTGAACATTGTAGAAACCAAGCCACTAAGAGCAGCACTTGGAGCTACTGAGATGGCTCTGAGCAGACAAGTAACACTTAATTTGACATACACCTGAATCAGCATTTGAATCAAACTCGGGTGCTCAGAAAGTTTTAAATCCTCCCTCACAGCTTTTAACATGGGCATTTTTCTTTATCTTGTACTATCCATCTAGTGTCAACAGATGCAATCCACAGAAACAATAAACGTGCCATGGCAGCTAGTTTAATTTATTACTGGTGTTTCAATCTCATCTTGATGGTGCAGAATATGTTGGACTATAAGGAAATACAAACAAAAGCAGAATGGTAGTAATTATTCATTCTGCTGGCAAGGCATACAAGTCAGGCATTAAAAATGAACAGAGCTGTAAAGATTCTTTTGCAAAACCAGTATGTTTTCCTGAAGTTCTGCGTTATCGGGAATAGACTTACACTAGCTGGTTTCGCTGGGGACAAAGCAAGCCTACACCATGTCACGTTTGTCTCACTGACCCTTTGCGTGCCGCTCCCATCTTTATCCTTTCCTTGAACAACAAAGTATTCCTTAATAGAAACCTAAATTAATTATTAATGCTAACGTTTATATTAGTAAATAAAAATGGAAATCAGGTCTCCTCCTTTCAGACGTAATGTTTTTAGCCTAACACTAAACCTGTGGTACTCTAGCACTTTATTCATTAAAGTTTAATATGGTTCCAGTGCATGTTTCAAGCATTCTTCACTCAGGCATACTAAAAAGCAAATAAGACAACTAAGTTAAAAAAAAGTCCCATAAAAATCCAGTTCTTGTTAAACTAAAAGCAAAGGAAAATGTCAGTGAAGATGAGCTACACTTTTTGCTTATTAAAGCCAGACAGAGTTGCACTGTAACCCATTTAGACTTTGGCCTGTTTGATTCAGATCATTTGGTTTGGGGCCAATTTTTAACTCACAATGGAAGCCTGAAAGAGAAAAATCTACACATTCATCCAGACAAAATATTGTCACTCTGTTTTCCAAGCTCCTAACCTGCGTGCTTCATCAGCAGTTTATTTCCTACTGTGGATCTTCTCAACGCTGCAGTTATTCTCCACTGTAAAACTTTATGGCCAGGTTTGCGGTTGCCAACCCATCGAGCTGGAGCCCCAAGCAGGGCTCCTCTCCCAGCCTGCGCACGCTCCTACCAATGCATCTCCTTCCCCCCCCAGAAAAGCACCAGCATCAGGCATCAACGCTCGTCAGGGCAATAAACAGTATTGCTGCTTTGATGCTTATGTTTTACAACTGGAGCAGGTGCAACCTGGAAACAATGTTGCTTTATCTCAGGAAGTTATAGGGCTTGCTGGCTTTTAGTTTTGCTATCTCAACTAATTTGCTTCAAAGATGCAGGATGAAACAGAAGGAGCAGGCAGAGCTGAGAAATATTTGACTCTATTTTAACCATCTTAAGAAAGTAGATTATCCTAGTTTAGGAATTTCTGATATGGATCCAAGATGAGTATCTCAAAAGGTCCTCCCATCAAAAAACCCAATGTTCATAATGTTTCAGGCTCAAAAGAAACTGAAGGACAGGCCCTGTGTTCATTACTTGTGAGTGGGCATGGGGAAAAATCACATGAAAACAATTTTGGATGGCTTTTTCTCATGTTTCCCTTTTTTAGCCATGACTCCAAAAGAGACAATGTGACCCTTAGATTTTATTCAGCCTTACTGAGATATGTTCAGGTTGTTTCCCAGTGAGAACCCTCCAAAAATATCAAGCTGAAACTTCTGGTTTTACACTCTGTCTTAAGAGAAATTATGAGAATCAAATTAGGACAAGAAGCAGCATGTCTAAGGATCCTGACTGCACGAGTATTTGCAAAACCTGCCCAAATATTACTTCTGTAAATCTCCATTATACAATCCTTGAACTTTATTTTTTTAATTTTTGATGATGTGTTTGTGGTCTCCACAAAGCAGCTGCTCACTATTTGTGTTTCTGTTCTGTCTAGGGACTGCTAACATAGATTGGGCATCACCACTGTTGAGCCAGGTGCTATGAAATATGCAAAGCTATTTCCCAAGGAGACTGCTTCCATTATCCTGTTTTTTTTTTACAACAACTGTTAAAATCCTTCCTGTAGCTGTCTGCCATCTCAGCTCACTCTGGAAATGCATTTCTTAAAAGTGATGCTTGAGACTGCTTTAAGGAATGCTAGCAGCGCACAGATGAGCATGAAGAACAGCAGGCAAAGGTCACGGGAATGAAAATTGTATTTTTACTTCTAGTTGTATAAATCTGGAGTAATCTTATTGCCTTTACTGGATGCACTAATGTGTGTAACATTTGACTCCCTAGTGCTTTTGGTACTCAGCTCTACTCCCCTTTCCTTCTTGAACACATCAGACCAGATTCTGATATCAGCAATACTGCTGATGAGAATATCGTGACTTCACAGCACTGCAAAAACTGAGATCATGACTAAGGTCAACTTCTTTTTAATTATTTCAGATACTCTGTGAATATATACAGAAGCTACACCTATACAAATGCATAGGAGAGCGTCCTCATATATACTGAAAACCAACAGAATGGACTAGCTTTCTGAGGAAGCAGTGATAAAGAAAATACATATAAATGATTCTACAGACAGATCACATAGGTAAGTTTAAGTAGCTTTTTCAAACTAGTTATTAGAAATGCAGGCTTTTTTTTGTAAACACCTGCTTGGACATTTGAAGAACATATCACAAAAAGTCCGATACAAGTTTAGATGAAACTGGAAGGGCTACAAGGGAATGAAAATTCACACAGGCAACACACATCCAGCTCCACTGAGAAAAAAATATTTTCATAGCAGGCCAACGGATGAATCAGACCATTGACATTTTTGTGTGCAGAATTCCAATTAATTTTGGTCTTCATGGAGGAAATACTTGGTTTTTTTTAAATTGACAAAAGAAAGAATATTCAGCTGATGCCTATCTGTCAGGAGCATGGCAAACCCAAAGATGACATACCCATGGCTTCAGCTCATCAGTACCCCTCCAGACAAAGGCAGCTGCTGTTTCATTATTCTAAGATTTTCCAGAACTACCTGGCAAGTTTTATGGTGCCAAACGTATATAGTGGTATTTCTTATTTTTCCAACTCAGCTCTGAAAAGTTCCCAGTAATCTTGATTTCACTCCTTTCTTTCTCGTTGTCCGTTGTGTTCCCCCCTCTGCCATTATCACTTGTAATGTGGTAGCTGCGTAGTGTGTAAAGTCATAGTTTTACTTCTCTTGGGTTTTGTACAGGACTGCCAGGACAAAACTGCTCAAGAAGACAGGGATTTGCCACTACTGTCTGAGCCCCTGGCTTTTGAGTTGTTACAGTGGTGTCTCCCTTTTCCTATATAAATATGAGAAACTGTATTGGTTTGGTTGGATTATAAGGAGCTGTTCATACAGGTAAAAAGGGATCCTTTCATCAGGACAGTTCTTACAGCTGATTACAATGGGTTCAGCTGCTATGGCAAGATGTCTGAAGAAGTACTTCAGAACACAGTGGCAGTAAGAAATGTATCTTGAATGTCCACCTATTCAGGTGGGAGATGTACTATTAGCACTAGATTCTTTTGTGTTGTGTTACATTCTCAGATGTGAGACCTGGTAATTTCCTGTGTGGACATGGACTGAGAACTGGATGTAAGGTTTACAAGTGGGTCATACTCGCTAACTATTTACCAGTACCTGTGCTGGTCTGCTTTGGCAGCGGGAAGTTCCAGTCCCCTGAGGTGGCTGAACATGATTACAGAGCAGCAGCTGTCTTCCAGTTCTCAAAAGGAAAGGAGATAAGGGTCAGTCTCTTGTAAAGTGTTGGTGATGGGTCTGTAAGCTTCACTGAAAATGGATGAAATGAAGGAAAAAAGAACAATCATTCTGCACATGGGTTTTCGCTTGAGCTTCACCTAATGTTTCTTCACACAGTGAAAGATGCAGTCCCAATGCAGCCTGAATGTAAGGGGCGGATGACAGTCCTGTTTCCCCAAATCTATTTCTACTGCTGCTTTTCCGTAACCTCCCCTCTATTTTTCATATAATCTCCTTCATATTTTCCTGCTTTCAAGGCCAGGATTCTAAAAACTGAATTGCTGATTAGGCAATAGTTTGCCTTTTCCAGGTTTGTCTTGTGTCTTTAGCCTTGATCCAAGGCGAAGACAGCAGAAACAGCCCCTGCAGTGAATTTTTAAAGTGCATGTCACTGCACCTGGCATAGGGTCTACACTTTGAAGCGCTGGAGTGATTTTGGATTGCATAATGACAACTTTCTGCAAAGGCTCCACGCAGGCGCAGGTGGAGCAGGATAAGTATATAAAAGTTGTATGAAGGACTGCTCTGCTAGTCAGGCTTCTGCCTTGGGAGCCAGCTGCCAGCACAGCTCTCCTCCAGCCAGCAGCCGCTTCCAGTAAGCCCTTGCTCTTTTGTCGGTGTGCGTGGCCACTTTCAATAGCTTTCTCTGTAGTTATCTGAAAACCCACCCTGTCTTCCCTGTTTGCCTGCATTTCCCTGCACTGTATCTGTTCTCTGTATTTCTTCATAACCTTCTCGTATGAAATGTAAACATGTCCTCGACATTCTTCTCTTTCTTTTATGGTTCCACGTTCTCTAGTCTGGAACATGTCTCTTCTTGAACAAGTTATTTATTATTGACATATTTTTCACCGTATTTGATACAGAAAACTCTAAATCTGTCTTGTTATGAGATCACAGTAACAACACAGCTATTTTTAAATGGGATAAAGTGGATATGTGGGAATGTGCATCAGGTTCACTGATTTTAAACTGGAATATTAGGGGAAAGTATAAAAAGGACAGACTATGATGTTCTGGGAAATGTCTGTAGTTCCACGAAGGCACGCACATCTGTAAGTATCCCTCTGATTAGCGAATCAGTCAACTGTCTACCAAAAAAGCAGCCCAGTCAGTGGCAGGATGAACAGAGAAGTGGAACAGGTTCTTGTGGGAATACTCCAAACCCACAGATTCCTGGCATTCAAGACAGCTGAGAGAATATAGGTTTGGTTTGTGAGTGTTCAACAAAGCTGAGGTCTGTCAGTTCCACAATGTGACATGTTTAGCCTGAGCACTTCTCAACATATCTGCACTGGGAATTTTTTAGCATTTTATTAATTCAGTGAACAATGTAAACTTACAGTGTCAAACTGTAGTTATGTATCCCTGGATTTACATCAGTAAATGTCTATACTTCAGGGATTTCAAATAGGCTTAACTCATATTATGGGTTGTTTTGTTGGTTTTTTTTTTCTAATTAGTCATGTAAGGCTTGGATTTTAAACAGTTTTTCCCTGAATTTAAGAGATGTGAAATGGTTCCAACTCATTATGAACCTGAAGTACAGTCAGCATACTTTTCATATTGGAATGAAGCATCGGCCAGAAATATCCCACTGTTTCTTCTGAAATATTTACGCTCTGTGGACAGCATAACTATTGATTTCTTAATCCTGTTAAAAAGAGGGTAGTGGCATAAAAGGCATGATATGTGGAAACATGTTGTTTCACAAGTCAGCAAAGATGCTTAGTTTGTGTCAAATTATCTGTGGATATACTGCAGGGAAATTTCATTTTTTCTGAACGTCTGCAATACTGAGCAAAGCATTTGATTGAATTGTATTCATAGCTAACTATAAGATGGTTTTGGGTCATGTCCTGGTATTTCATTATTCGTTTGAAAAATTCATTGAAATTAATGCAATAATATGTATAAGGAAGAAAATGTGGTTTGGGCCTTATATATGTCTTCTGCAAATCAAAATATGCTAGAGTTAATTGAGTTTACATTAATGTTGGACCCACCCTTTCAAGATCTACTCAGGGGAGTAGCTCTCCTAACACATATTACCAGTGATGCCAAGTGTGTGTGTGGGAACCATAGGAAAAACGAAACAGAAAATCCATACATTTTCCTGAAATTTCAAGAGCACACAGAAATTGTTGCCCTGACCATGAACAACTGCTAGCTTCTTTAACTTCCCAGACATGTAAACAAATTACCGTTTTGAGAAGTGCTTATATTTCAGTGACCTTCATTGTTCTGAAATCATAGGTTTTTAAAAAGACTATTTATCAGTCATTTTCCAAACACAGGGCCCAATCCCAGAAACATTCATGCAGAGAAAGGCTCGTGGGATGATTTATCACACTTGCAAATCTGAAGCAACAAGCCTCTTCTCCATTGTCCAACTTAATATTTTTCATAGCATGAAAAAAGCACATTTTGACAGGTGTAAACATCCACCTCATCCAGGTGGGAGTAGAAGATAAAGCCCATCAGAGAAAAGGTAATACACAATACCTGTATTTGAAAGGAATACGGCTCTTTCCTGACAGAATAAGGGGTGACAAGATTTCCTTGCAAAAGTTCCAAGTCAGTTCTAATGCAGTAACGTAAGAAACAGTTTCTGCCATTTACCTTCTGCGGGATGCAAATTAACTCAAAATCCACTGCATTTAGACTGTGAAGTGAAGAAAGGGAAGATAAAACAAAGGAGAAGAACAGTCTTGACTCCTGCAGTGAAGCACAAACACTCCTCCAATTAAGCTATACGCTCTGAATTTCTCTAACAATTCATAAAGCTGCTCTGAGCTTCAGAAAAAAATTTGTGCCTTCTCTCAAAACCCAGGCTGTGTGCTTCATAGGCACCTTTCGGTCCCTAGCACCTAGAGAACGCTACGAAGACTCACGTACAACGATTAAAGTAATGCCAGTATAAAGTATGACAATCCCATCCACTGAAAGGCTTGCGGCGGGATGCTGGGCTGTGTGCGTAAGCCCCTTCTTACCTCCTGCTCCATCTGTGGTGCAGGCTTCATCCCTCTGCTGACACGTCCCGGTGCAGAGACGTATCAATGCCGATAACCCTACAGCTACATCTCTTTTAGTTCAAGTCCCCAGCTCCGATCCAGGCATGCTGCCTGCGATGTCAGCTGTCACACCAGCATTTGGCAACATTTTGACGGTGACAATTGTTCTGCTAAGATGGGCTCTGACATTTATCCGTCGAGGAGGCTTCACAGGAAAGCTGTGAAGCCCTTGGTGAGTTTTAAAATCTATCTACCTACACTGCAAGCAATTAATACTTAATCAACATAATCTGCTTGTAAAATAGGTAAGTACAGTCATTTGCACTTCCCATAATCCAGCCTAAACCACTTCCAGTGCTTTTAGATGCCAACTAAGCAGCTCTGAAAAAGCTGTGCTGAGTCTGGGAGAGAGAATTCCTTCCTAGGGAAGCAGACATGTTTCTTTTCACCTTTAAGTGGCTGGCTGCAAAATGCTTTGAAATTTATGCTCTTGGGTCAGGGTAGGTACCAAATACAGTCTGCTGTGCTTTTCCCCTCTGTTCTCCAAACATGTATAGCAAAATCTGTGTCAAACTAAATGTAAAATGCACTTTTCCGAATTACACACCATATAAACAAGTGAAACTCCCACTTGCATCAAAAGGAGTTACGTTCACCTAAGCAAACCCGTAATTTGGTTCCTCCATTCCCAGATATTAATCTCTTAAGCAGCATCTTTTCAGAGAAAAATACTGGTTTGGAAAGCTGACAAAATAATAAAAATGCATGGGGAACTCACAGTCAATATCAAACATATTTAGAAATACTCATTTCTCTCTAGTTCACAATCAGGCAGCTTATTTACATAAAAAGTGTAAAATGAGCAATGGACAAATACAGGTTAAATAAAATACAGAATAAAAAACAATTTAAACCATACAGCATATTCCTAACCACTTCAAAATCATATAAAGTAGAACTGTATGATGAATCACCACAAGATTCCCATTTAAAAGAATGGATTTTTTTTCCTATCGTCCCATGAAACTGACTTTATTCCTCTGAAAGTGCTTTAATGAACTCTATAAACTATTTGCTTGGCAGAAAACTATATAAAAATGAATCACCAACAGTATAGAAAGGGGAAAAGAAAATCATAACATATGCAAAATGCCAAAATGAACACACTTGCTGCTCCAGTAGCATATACACCAGTGGGACAAGGGTTGCTGGTACCGCACCACCTCAGACAGCTCTGGGAAGCTTTACAAGTATGTTCCTACAATGTCACCAGTCTGCTGGAAAGGCGGATGGAACAGCTTTGGTGACACTAACACACTTCTGAGAGACATGAACGATGAGCTACTGGGGATATTGCTCATTATAATTAACATGGAAGAGCAGTAACGGTCAAGTGCAATGAATGGAAATAACAGGGAAAAAACCCCAAACCCCAAGTGCTATACTTCCAAAATATGTTGTTTTAAAGGCATTTATTCTAAGATGCAAGTTTCTGAGAAATTGGAAAATATTCATGGGAAAAAGGCTTGCTTTTCATCGATGACCTTGAATGTCACTGCTGGTTACCCCTGGCAACAGCCAAAGAACAGCTGGGTTTCAATAAAAGGAAAATGCAAGCAAGAGCAAGGACCAATGTTGCCAGTGAGTTTAATTATCCACTTTCATGTTTGTATTAGTAATTGCTTTCTGGGGTGCCGTGTTTTTTCATGTTTAATCCATATGGATGGTAATGCCCTGTGCTACTGTTGTGCCCTATGCATGGGTGAGCGTCCTTTTCAGAACAAACATGGAACTTCACAGCCACCGAGGGAGGTTTTGGCAATACCGGCCCCTGCACGAGGCAGCCGGCCCCCTCGCCACGCCGCCGTGTGCTGCCTCTGCGGGAGGCTGCCCACCCCGCCGGGCTGTCAGCTGCCATGTCTCAGGTCCCAGGTCCATCCATCTACTGGCCAGCATGGGTAGGAGGGAAGCAGAGCATCTTCACTTGAGAGAAGGCATTCCTGTACGCTAGGAAACCCTCGCTGGGACCGATACCTGGCTGGGTAAGCAGGGTGGCTGTTTCAAGGTCACTAACTGCCTATTGTGCTTCCCTTTTTTGCCCTCAAGAAATAATCAAATTAACGATCCCATTTCCTGGCAAACCTAGAAACTCTATTAATTTTACTGATTCATCCTAATACGGTGATCACTGCCAAGAATTTATTTCAGTGTTTGGTGTGCGGTGAAGCTAATGTAATTTGAAAATTATAACATTGTAAGATATGTAGTGACATAGGATTGATTAAAAACGCAATTTAAATGAATCACATGCTTGCTCCGCTGGAAAGATTAGTTATGGCCAGTAGAAAAGAAAGAGATGAGACTGAAAACAGCAGGGGCGTGGGTTTGAAGCTACTGAGCTTCCCCACGTTGGCTTGTCACTGCTAATCCAGCCTGTAGCACACACTGTGAAGCCTTTAAATCACTGTGCATGTTTGGGTGAAGACATTTTACATGGATATGATCAGAATAACATCTAAAGAAGGTGTTCAACTGATTTGTAATAAAATCTATCTCTTCCCATCACTAATTCTACACGGTTACAAAGCCCACAAACATCTTGGTGATATGCAGTCTTAAAATTAATCAGCTTTAAGGAAAGCTGGAATTGTTTGTCCTAAACAACTTAGTCATGTGATGAAAAGGAAACAGGTGTAAGATGCAAGAGTCAGGGAAGAGATTCTACTTTGGGTTTTTGTTTTATCTGAAAAGCCAGCCATCTCATCTGTTGCATTCATTCTCCTTTAGGAAACATTAAGCTGCACAGATGGTGAAACCTAGTAATCTCTGCTACCAGCTGCAGAGTGGAATTTTTAATGAAATGGGAATTTGAAGGTTTTCACAGAAAGCACTAGAATCACTCCTATTATTTCCCGTGCTGCCCAAATTACTTTGACTGTTATTTGACATCTACTGTACTGTAAATATAACAGCCACATAGCTTCGGTCATAGCCCAAACACAATCATTTTGGAACAGCCTTTGTTGTTTGCAAAAGCCAGATGCTGAAAGCACTTTAGTCAAAGAGAAATAAGTCATCCACCCTCAGCACATCTACTACGGAAAGGTTGAGAAATTATAACCTCTTATTTGGAAACTTTATTTTACCTTTCTCTGAGATTTAAAATAGCTTCAGCATGTTTGTAAACTGAAGTGAAGCCAGAGATTAAACATAAAATAAGATCCGTAAAGAAAGATGACACCAAGAAAGCACATAGTCAATACCAGTTTTTCATCCTTGTGATGTAAAGATTTTGGCTAAAGAATGTACTCCAGCACATTTTGGACAGGGAAGAAAAAAAAAAAAAGGCCTGATGTCCAAAGAGAATTATAATGTAACGGTTTGGAGTAGCAATCATAATCAATACTAACTAAATCAACCTAAACCTAGAACCAAGTATATGAATTAACACTTTGAAAGTGTAGTAACACAGAGAGATGAATTTTACCTTGAAATTAAGGTTAATTGTGATTTCTTTATAAGCTTATACTACCTTGGAGAATAGTAGTAAGTTCTATTAAAGAATTCCTCTAGTACTTATTTTTATAATACACTAACTTTACAGTGCAATTAATCAGATTCACTGAAGTGAAGAGGATTTTACACATGTGTGCAGGACAGGTGTTAGTCTCTACAATGAAAGTTTATGAATTTGCCTTTCTGATGTGTATTTCACCACAGCTTCCCCATTAAGTAAGTTTCCCTGCAGGGACTGTGGTGCTACAGCCCTCTGTAGGAATAGGCAATATAGTTAAAACAGAGGTTTGCATCTGGATTGGAAATAGCACACACAAAATGTATGTATGAAAGCAACCACAAATGCCAGATTATTCTTGTGTAAATTTAGTTTGCAAATGTTTGAATGAGTCATAATTCCAATAAGATAAAATCCTCTGATAAGACCCAGATAAGACAAAACTTTCTTCATTTGTAAGATGAAGGAACATGGAGAAAGAAAAAAAGACAGATAAAGAGAAAGAAATCACAAAACATACCCAGACATACTTTGTTTATTATTTTTTAATATCTTAAATTATTTTCAAATAAAATTTGCTTCTTGTTTTTTTCTAAATATAATATAAATGCCCCCTTTTTTAAAGAATTTATACCTAGGCTCCATTTCTGGTCGATTATTTAGGGCTTCTAAACTATCTGCGCATGCTCGAAGTAGAACAGAGTTCTAAATTGTTTCATATTGAGGAAGGGTAATGCGGAGCGTCTGCTTGTGGTAGCAGAGATCCGGGCTTTGCTCCTGCCTCACCATCACAGTTACCTCAGATATTGCAGCTAAACCACTGAGCTTGTGGGAATAAAACCTTATCTTGCC